>JAXGGA010000326.1:0-253599 GCA_038373865.1 Uloborus plumipes
TATCTTTTAAGCACGGGCAAAAATATGTTCGTTTTGTGTTCTCATTCAATTATCTTAATTTATATACTAATGTAATAGCATTCAAAGTTTAATAAAATTAAATACCGATTATTGTTTAAGGCTTCTAAGAATTTATTAGGACTTATTTTAGGTACATTCTTACTGTTAGATTTAACCAACAAAGGATATAAATTACAAACTTCAAAAAGTTGTTGACCTTTATATAAATATTTAGCAAATACTTAGTTATAAATTTTATAGTTAAAAATATGTATTCTTGAGAAATTTTTTGGTTTAAAGCTATTAGTAAATGTACATCATTGGTATAAATAACTTATAGCATTACACCGCATTAAAGTTGAAGATGTTTAGTTCCATGCATTTTTGTTTTTTCACACAAACAAGAACATATGAGCGTTTGTGAGCATTGTCCATAAGTTATTATTTAATTAATTGCATGCGTATAGTTATAAATAGCTAAAGAAAGTGATAAATTATTTAATAATTAACGCAATAACGTTTTAATTAAGTTTTCAATCCGCCAGCATATAAATGTATCTATCATATAGTCTTGTTTTTGAGTAGGTTGAAAGAAATGTGTTAACAATACAATATTTAAAGTCATAGGAAACATTGTAACTTTTTTACCTAAATGATTTAGTTTACATACAGATACATATTGACTTAACAAACGGTGAAATCTTTTGCCGTTGAAATAACAGAGACTACTGCTAGAACAAAAGGTGCGCACATTCAAAACTTTTCCCTATAGTAAAGTTTAAAAAAATGAGGGTATAGAAACTTCGTTTTCCAGCCAGAAATTAAAAAAAAAAAAGCTTATGCTTCGTTAGTTAAAATGTGCACAGATAGATTTATGTAAGCTCCTAGCGTTATTCCATGAAGTAATAAAAATTCAAAAACATGATGAGAGACAACTATACTTAAAAAAAAACATTTCCAAAGAAGAAAGCATCTAACTTAAATATGTTTAAAAATCAATCAAAGCTACCATAGTTAGGCATTTAAAAATAAATAGTAAAACAATAACTTAAACTATTCATGCTGAAAAAAATTACCCATAAAAAAGCAATGGAGAATAGCTGCACAAAGCACACAAAGTTGTGATTTATCGTCAAAAAACATCTGATGTAGACGATTTCAAATGTTGAATTTGAAATGAACCTACTCCTTACTTAAAGTAATAGACACAAGCTAAAAATGCTCTTAACTATTTACCTTTTTAATTTAGGCCTTCTTATCTACTTATCTGTCGATCTATCTATCTATCTATCTATCTAAAAAAATAAACTTTGTATTTTTGTGCGTCTTACCCTCTTATTTTGTGCCACTATATACACTGATTATTTGTGCAAAATTTTGGCAAAATATATTAATATTTAGAGGTCGCTCAAACGCCTTGAAATTTCGTGATATTGACAAAAACGTGATCGTAAAATATATCTATAGAAAAAAGTAGCCTTTGTATTTTTATTCGTATTACCGTCTTATTTAGGCCCTTTATATACACTGAATTATTCGCCCAAAGTTTTAGTAAACTATGTTTACATTTAGGAGTACTTCAAATTTTGTGATAGTGGCACAAATGCGAACGTAAATAATAATAATAATAAAGTTACTTTATTGCTTTTTTATATCTCCGAAGAAAAAAAAGCGCGCAATCACAAAATGAGCTATATATCTGAAAAACCAATGAAATGCAGAAAAGTATGAAAACTAATCAAATACGGAAAAAATATAAAAAACAAATTTAAATACATTAAATATATAGTAATTCGCTCATTAATTCTTGCAATTTTTTAAGGTTACTTTTTTGCGACTTTGAAACCTTTTCTGTGTTCCTGTACCACTTGAAGAAGACACTGTCTTTGTTTTTCGTCGTTAGTGATAGTCTTAACAAATGCTTCAATAAGGACCATGCCACGCTCCGTATTGTCGTTTACAATCCTCAGTTTCTTTGGTAGTATAAAGCCTTGTTGGTAGCTATCTTAAAGATTCGAATGCTCGGGATCAAACAGCTGATATATTTTGAGTTTTTTCTTTACATGAATAAAAACGTTAAAAATATTCCGAATCATTTCTTAGTACTTGCACAAAAAGGTTTGCTGGGAACCCAGCTCTTAGATATTCTTTCCCATTAACGATGAGAATGTGAAAGAAATCACATTCATATGTTACGAATACCTTTTTTTCCAGCTGCAAGTTTGAACTGGCTGGGAAATATCCATAAGTTGAAGCCATAAAGAATCTTTAACACAGATATAACACGAGGAACCACTCCTGGGACACGAAAACATACACCAAGAGAAGGTGCTTTGCTCAAGAAAATCGCACTAAGCTCTAGTATCTAGTATCTTCCTTGGACACTTCTTTTACATGGGTCATCAGAAGTTAACTTTGCGCAACTTCCATTACTAGTTTGCACGTTGCTCTGAATGTGCTACCAACTCCTCAACCTCATCGTTCCTCACTCCAGGTTTAAAATTAGAATGTTTTATTCTGGACTATGATTGCTAAAACCGCTTAAAAAGCAGTATTGTAGATCCAATGGCAGTGGATGGTTCCACGCAATTGCGTGAACATCGCATCTGACATTGCACGCAATCAAATACCCCAATTCTACCTATTTCTTGGTTTATCGGTTAAAATACCGAGAGACCAAATGTAGAATAGATTTCGGTTGTAATACCACAGAAAACACAATGTCTAAAATATATTGGCGGAAAGCACAATATAAAAGTTGCTTCCCTAGTTTTTTTTTTCCCCAAGTTCAAACATGCACCAACTTTAGTACCGGCAATGCATGTCGTATTGAAACACATACCACGTACGAGCTCAGTAAGTTCCCATTTATCTAACTGGTTATCGTATAGCAGCATTTTCCGTAGCAATTCCAATGCCTGACTAACTTACTAGAACCCATAAGTAAATCATCAATGCTTGTGGTCCTGATACTAATATTGGTATGAAACCCGCCGATCATCCTTCATTTTTCCAATATATTTTGCTTAAGTGTTTCGTTCCAGTGAACTATCAAAGGAAGTCCTATATTTAAACGACTTTTGTAAGTTAACGGCCAATTCAGAGCGAATAGTTTGCATTTACCGTTTTATGGACGTTGTCAAATCCTCCCCATTTTGACCCATACTTTGTACTGTCGCAGCTACTATCAAAGTGGCTTTCTGTCACTTATACTGGGCTCTGTCTAGAGTGGATGCTAGGTGTTTTAGCCAAATAAACTCATACACCTCAAACAACCGAAAGAAAACATAAACCACAGCCCGAGCTTGCAGCTGCATTTTCTACCCAAACTCAGGTAAAAGATAATGCAGCTTTGGAGCGGGGGGGGGGAGGGGGGTAATCGTTACAACTCACTTTGAGCTATTATTTTATTGACTAATTACTTAGTAGAGTAAACTTAAGTTTTAAGTTATTCCATTTTATATGAAGAATAATATTATTTCGGGTAATGAAGCTATATACTCCAACTCTCGAAATTGCTAATTTTCAACAGAATTCGATCGCGTTGAGCGACCTCTAAATATTATTCAATTGAGCTAAAATTTTACATACATCACATTCATGAATAGTGTAAAAAAACTGCGGGGTAAGACCAGAGAAATTCAAAAAAAAAAATTTTTTGAATCACCCTAATATATATATATATATATATATATATATATATATATATATATATATATATATATATATATATATATATATATATGTGTGTGTGTGTGTGTGTGTGTGTGTGTGTGTGTGTGTGTGTGTGTGTGTGTGTGTGTGTTGCGCAATTTAAGGTTTCGTAGTTTCGTTTCAAGCCGAAATTTTACTGTTCAACTTAAAGAGTGCTACTAGTACTGGAGAAAAGCTACATTTTAACAGAATATAGAAAATACATTAAGGGATGCTTTTATTTGGATTTTTCTGTAATTGAATTTTGTTAAAAGCATCGGAGAATGGATTTGTAATAGACTGAGTGACCTGAATGAAATGCATTGTTCACACGTGTAGAGATGATTAATGGTTTTTCTTTTTATTTTAAAAATCTCTTTAGTTATTAATGGAATTACTAAAAATATAATTTCTGTATTAAAAAAAAGAATTTACTTCGTTTCCCAATATAAGATGTATAGTTCCTTACATCAGATATATTTTTTTTTTTCGTTTTTTTTTCTTGAATACCTGTTCAAGACCCAGCTGTGGTTTTAGAAAACGTAAGACAATTGTAGTAAATAATACTTATTTTCTTCGAAAATTAATATGGATATTTTTCTCATGGCAGTTTAAATGTTACCGTAAATGAAGACCCATTTCAAAATGTTACCCTCTTTTACAGCATAAACTTTGAAAAAAAAGGATATTTATATATGGGATGTGTTATAAGTAATTTTACTTGTAAGAAATTGTTTCTTTGGTAATAACATATCGATTTTTTTTTCTAATTGGTATGCAAAACCAAAAATTGGAACTAAGAAAAAGGAGCCTTAGCTTATGCAAAATATCACTCCTAAAGAGGAATTTAAGTGGCATGAAATACTATGGAGGATTCATTTCGTTCGTTTTCGTCTAGGAAAGGAGGGATAGAAGAATTTTCGTTTAAATGTTTTAGTTAGAATGATCAGATCGCTAATCAATCGGAGATCACTTCACTCGCTAATCGGCTAGGTTACGTTATAATGGTCACTTGGTGAGTTAGGCCTTAAGCAGAAGACTTGGTGGATTATTTTACATTTCAAAATTATTGCTTATGTAATTTAGTGTACTTTTGATTTTTTTGGTTAATAACTTTAAAGTTTTATGGAACTTTTGCTGCAAGTTTACTGGTTCTGTACTTATTTTAATTGAAACAAAATTTACTTTATCAGGGTTAGGGTATTTTTATTTATTCAAGGGAACGCCTAAAAGTTTTTTTACACTGGCATCACCGTGCGGGTACAGCTAGCATATATATAGACACAGAGCTAATTGTGTTTATTAATAAATCATCAAGCACAAATGGCATTGTTCACAAAGTTAATGGATAAAAATTATTTTCGGTGTTACCGATGTTTATTTCGAGATTATCCGTATTAGCTTTATTTACGGTTATTTATTGGAGAGATTTGCCAAGTAACTGTTTTAGTACTATTGAGCGGCTGTGAATGGGTATTTCTTTTCCCACAATGATTAGTTTAATTATCTTTTATCGTACTAAAGAGGAAATAAATTCTTAATGAATCAAACTATCTACGAAGGAAATGTTTTTCCGATTTGTCATAATTCATTTCAAATTAAGAATTGAGTGAGCATTTTTTTTTCTTGTTCGTATCGGTATGTTTTAGCTAAGGCAACATTTTCCCCCCTTCATCTGATTCGTGTATTTTAAGTAGTGCTTACAAAACTTGTTTTGTGTAATTATAAATTTATATTTATAATTCAAAAATACAGACTAGTTTAATAATTAACTTTAAGATTATTAATGAAATAGAAAATGGAAAAACAATGGATACAAATACTTAAATATAATCGATGTAGTTATGCTGAAAAGAAGGAATATGATTCAACAAATATTTGAGTTATAAATATGGAAATATAAGTTTAAAAAAATGTTTTATTAAAAAAAAATATCTGTAAATTCGTTTAGATAACTTTTTGGTAATAATCTGTATTTTCATAAAATCGAACAGTCAGTGGAAGAGCCAGAAATATTTTACCAGTTTTAAAAGTACCTGCAAATAATTTTACAAAGTTAGTAAAAGTGTTTGAGTCAAAACTGGGAAGGGATTACTTTAGGCTGCTATTGTTTGGAATCGTATGAATCGTTTCTTTACAGAAAGAGACTGTAAAATTGCTAGTTTTACAGTTTATTACTGTGCATTTTACAGCTTTAATTTGGAACTTCGGCTGCCAGCATTATACAGCAAAAACAGTAGTTTATTTTTTGCAGTGTATCAGTATATTCCCCAATTTACTAATTTGGGAAGCAGGTTAAATATTAATTTTTTTTTTATGCCAGTAAATATTAATATTCTTATTATATCATCTCCGTGATTTTATGGTTATTTTTAAATTTTAATTTATTAATTTATCAGTAAAATAATTGGAGTTTAGTAGAGCCATTGTTTATGATGACTTTTAATAGGTAACAGTATCATGTACAGATGAAAAAAGCAGACAGCATAAGATTTTGAAACACAAAAATAATTTGGCTCAAGTTAAAAATTTCGGAGAATGACACACATACCTGTTTTCTGTCTGTAAGAGACATCAATGAAATGTACATTAAAAATAAATTAGGTATAAGCAAAACATGGAACCTAAGGCTCTACGCTAAGCGGTGGGGCGTGGAGGAGAAAAGGTATAAGCAAAACATTTTTTTTTTCAAAAGACATTTTCACAAACGCGTTCCGTAAATATGACGGAATAGGTGATAAGGAAACAAGGATAAGAAAAAGTTATAAAAGAAAACTATTTAGTTATCTTCTTCTTCTCCAATTAAAACAATGACTAAGAGAACATAAATATTTGTGCAGATATTCTTATAACTACACAGACTCATGTTTGGGGAAATCTTTAAGTTTACCAAATTATAGTTTTTGTAAATCTTAAACTACTCCTGCTTACTATTTAGGGAAATCTTAAAAGTATACCGGCTAACTGTTTCAAGATAGCTACATGTACCGACTCATTGCTTAGAGAAACTGTAAAACTACACTAAGTCACTGTTTAAAACATTTACAATACTACCAATTCACTGTTTAGTAACCTCTAGCAATAAATAAATAAATAAATAAATATATATATATATATACGCTGGCGGAAAAAAAATCCCAACACCAACAAGGACTTGTGTTAGATAAACGAAATTTGGTAGGTGTGTTTATACAACTGAAAGATAACATCGATTGAAATTTGGCATTCCGCGCATAAGTGTGGCGCAGCTGGCGTCACTCAGAACATGCAAATAAGGCTTGTTTTAAAAGCGTGTTGTGAAGCTGGTGTGTATTATTTTTCCGTGAAATTTGATGAATTGTGTTCATGTTAGCTAGGAATGCCTTTAAGAAGACGAAGAAGCCATTATCAACAGCTCACCGAGTTTAAACGAGGTCATACAATTTGGCTATGAGAAGGTGGATTTTCATTTCGCGATATTGCAGAAAGACGTGGGTGGGAATGTTTGCAACATGCATGATTATTGGAAGGTATGGGCAAGGGATGGTACTACCTCAAGAAGATCAAATTCCGAGCTGCCACGTGGCACGACTGAGAAGGAAGATCGCCGAATCTTGCGTACATCTGTGGCGCATCTTACTGCATCTACGGCTGACATTCGAGCTGCAGTTGGTACCGTCGTGACCCAAGGAACGGTAAGAAACTGTTTACTTCAAGGACAGATCCGAGCCAGGCAGCCTGCAGCCGGTATTCCACTGACTGCAAACCATTGACTTTTCCGACGGCAGCGGTGCCACGACAGAGCTGACTGGAGGTCAGAGTGGAGATCTGTTGTAGTTTTTGATGCAAACAGATTCTGCCTTAGTGCCAGTGGTGGCTGTATATCGGTCAGAAGGAGGCCAGGGGACCGCCTGAATCCAAGCGGTCTACGGCCTAGACACACGAGACCCATACCTAGATAGTCTGTGGAGTTAGCGACAAAAACAGCCGAAATATTTCACTTCTGGATACCAGTGTGAAATTTGGTACAGAGCTTAGGTACATACATAACAACAAAAAACCGCCGGGAGACACTTGATCAGGGGTCATGAACTCCCGTGATGACGTCATCAAGATGGCCGCTTTTACAGGTAATACGTTCGTTTAATTGCTTAAAACTCCATCATAGATTAAAATATTGCAAAACTCAAATGTATCATCTGAAAGCTCTTTAAAAGAGCTATTTAGAAAGATTTAATTTTTCTTTCTGAGGTCAAGGGCCCACCTGTAATGACGTCATCAAAATGGCCACTTTTACAGGTAAATACGTTTGTTTAACTCCCCCTAAAACTCCATCATAGATTTAAATATTTCAAAACTCAACTATATCATCTGAAAGCGCGTTAAAAGATCTATTTATAAAGATTTAATTTTTCTTTCTGAGGTCAAGGGTTCACCCGTGATGACGTCATCAAAATGGCCGCTTTTACAAGTAAATACGTTTGTTTAACTGCTTAAAACTCCATCATAGATTCAAATATTGCAAAACTCAAATATATCATGTAAAAGCTCTTTAAAAGAGCTATCTAGAAATATTTAATTTTTCTTTCTAAGGTCAAGGGCCCACCTGTGATGACGTCATTTGAGACCATTTTGATGACGTCATTACAGGTGGGACCTTGACCTCAGAAAGAGAAATTAAATCTTTCTAAATAGCTCTTTTAAAGAGCTTTCAGATGATATATTTGAGTTTTGCAATAATTTAATCTATGATGGAGTTTTAGGGGGAGTTAAACAAACGTATTTACCTGTAAAAGCGGCCATTTTGATGACGTCATCACAGGTGGGCCCTTAAAATTAGAAATAAAAATTAAATCTTTCTAGATAGCTCTTTTAAAGAGCTTTTAGATGATATATTTGAGTTTTGCAATATTTGAATCTATGATGGAGTTTTAGGGGGAGTTAAACAAACGTATTTACCTGCAAAAGCGGACATTTTGATGACGTCATAACAGGTGGGCCTTGGACCTTAGAAAGTAAAATTAAATTTTTCTAGCTAGCTCTTTTGAAGAGCTTTCAGATGATATATTTGAGTTTTGCAATATTTGAATCTATGATGGAGTTTTAGGGGGAGTTAAACAAACGTATTTACCTGTAAAAGCGGTCATATTGATGACGTCATCACAGGTGGACCCTTGACCTTAGAAAGAATAAATAAATCTTTATAAATAGCTCTTTTAAAGAGTTTTCAGATGATGTATTTGAGTTTTGCAATATTTGAATCTATGATGGCGTTTTAAGCAGTTAAACGAACGTATTTACCTGCAAAAGCGACCATTTTGATGACGTCCTCACAGGTGAACCCTTGACCTCAGAAAGAAAAATTATATCTTTATAAATAGATCTTTTAAAGTGCTTTCAGATGATATAGCTGAGTTTTGAAATATTTAAATATATGATGGAGTTTTAGGGGGAGTTAAACAAACGTATTTACCTGTAAAAGCGGCCATTTTGATGACGTCATTACAGGTGGGCCCTTGACCTCAGAAAGAAAAATTATTTTTTTCTAAATAGCTCTTTTAAAGGGCTTTCAGATGATACATTTGAGTTTTGCAATATTTAAATCTATGATGGAGTTTTAAGGGGAGTTAAACAAACGTAGTTACCTGTAAAAGCGGCCATTTTGATGACGTCATCACAGGTGAGCCTTTGACCTTAGAGAGAAAAATTAAATCTTTTTAAATAGCTCTTTTAAAGAGCTTTCAGATGATATATTTGAGTTTTGCAATATTTGAATCTATGATGGAGTTTTAGGGGGAGTTAAACAATTGTATTTACCTGTAAAAGCAGCCATTTTGATGACGTCATTACAGGTGAGAACTTGACCTCAGAAAGAAAAATTAATTCTTTCTAAATAGCTCTTTTAAAGAGCTTTGAGATGATACATTTGAGTTTTGCAATATTTCAATCTATGATGGAGTTTTAAGCAGTTAAACGAATGTATTTACCTGTAAAAGCGGCCATTTTGATGACGTCATCACGGAATGACCTTGACCTCCGATCAAGTGTCTCCCGGCGTTTTTTTGTCCTCCTATGTGAATTTAAGCCCCACATAAAATTTCAGACTGGTATCCGGAAGTGAAATATGTTTGCACTAACTCCACGGACTAAGAGTTATGGTCTCTGGAGCAATTTTCTACGACAGCAGGGTCATTCTTGTGGTTATCCCAAACTCACTGACTGAAAATTTGTCGTCAGTCTGGTAATTTAACAAGTAGTACATCCCTTCATGGGTAGCATTCAAGGGGGCGTTTTCCAACAGGATAACGCTCGCCCTCACATCGCTGCTGTAACGCAATGTACTCTACAGAGTGCTGATATGTCACCATGACCTGAAAAATCACCAGCTATGTCTCCAATTGATAACGTATGGGATATCATGGGCCGGCACCTCGAGCATCATCCACAGTCAGCAATGACGGTCCTAGTATTGACACAACAAGTGCAACAAGCATGAAACTCCATACTACAAAGTGACATTCGGCACCTGTATGACATAATGCATGCACGCTTGCAGGCTTGCCTTCAAAATTCTGGAGGTTATACTCTCTCCTAAATTAACATAATTTTACATTTCCACAGCATTTTCTTGAACTTAAATTAGCCGGTGATCTTGTACATTTAATCAATTAAACATGTTAACTAGACAATTGCATTACCCAAATGTCATTACTCTACAGAAATTTTTTCTTGGTGTTAGGATTTTTTTTTCCGCCAGTGTATATAAAAGGGGAATCGCCAATGTGCTACGAAAGCCCAATTATGCGTAAAAAGTTAAATTTACAAAGTTAATCTGAGTATGGCATTACTGGCCGATCAGGTTTACGATAGCTTTGCATTGTAGTAATTGGATTGCAACAGTAAAGCAAATTCATAAAAACAAATTTATTCAGAAAAATAGTATGATAAACTAATGATTCTTGCTAAGTTATTAAAATATAAACTTCGATAATGCTATTGACTTAATTAATGTGTCTGTTCGTGCTAATTTAGCAATAATAAAAAAATTCCCAATCGTTATTTTGAATAACATAAATAGATTAGTGTTTAGTTTTATAATAACAGCACTTATTGCAAAATGGGGTAATTTTCGCTACGAATTTTTTCTATTTAGATATTAAAGAAATGCACTCAAAATTTAAAAAAATAAATATTAATACATAAAGTTTTGCAGTACAGTTATTTGCAATATGACATGCGTTAGAGATTTACATCTCAAAAGAGAGAAACGTATGTTGTTAAATTTCTTTAAGTGTTTGTAGCTAAAAATAAACCTTTTCTGAAATCTTTTAAAGTAATGTACGCAATAATTCCAATGCAGGCGGACAAGGAAAATAATAAAAGCAACTTCTGTTAAAGATAAAACTGCCATAAGAGTCGAAAAATTTGGCTTTTTTTTCATGGGAAAATGTTTGAAGTTTATGCACTGTAATACGAATAAGGAAGCAATTTACTTTCAAGAAAATAAAATAAAAGTTTCATTATAAGAAGAAACATCTTAGAATCAAAATGCCGGAAGGCAAGAGAAAAAAGAGATTAAGATTTTTTTTTTATTTTGTTCCTTATTTACTTTCATAAAAAGTACTTAAAACTTTGGGTTTTTATGTCTTAAACTTGATAATCCCCATATTGAGCAATTTTGAGCGTTAAATTGTCTACTTGGCATGATTAAAATTTTATTATTGCTATAAAGCAATAGGTAAACGTGCCATATTGAAATAAATGATGAAGTTCTATGCATTCTTCTACTTCTTTTTGGAAAAAAAATTAAAAACTTTTCAGAGCTAACTTTTGCATTGCTAACTAAAGTATTTACATTTAATTCTTCGCTTAGTTGTTTCGAGATATCATTTTTTACAAGATTCTATGTGTTTTGATAATTTAATTAATTATATTGCTATTATGAAGTTATTTTTTCTTCAATTTTAGTAAATGCTTTTCAGAATTTCACGAATTTGCAAGGAAAACATCATGCACATGTTCCAAAAAATTACAAGAAACTCTATCTTTAGGAAGAGTCTTTTAATAAGACTTTTCTTTTTTTTTTTCAAGTATCTCCACCTTATTTTCTTTTTTGAACGGCCTTTCATCCTTAAAATTTAGTAATGGATTTTTTTTTTTTTTTGTAAATTTAAATTTACGACGTTTTGGTCAATCAAAGTATGGGTACGTTTCAGTTCTGAAAAAAATATTGGGGGAAAAATACAAAACCTAAGAAATTTTACTTAGTCGTTTGTTTTTCTGAACTTCCATTCAATTTCTTTTAATTTCATACTAAACTTATTTTAACGTAAGATTTTTTTTTCAATTATAGTTAACAATTTGAAACTCGAAATAGCAACTCTGTCGCGAAACCAAAACATAAGTGAAAGGTTAAAAAACAATTAATTTCATTAGTTTTTATTACTTACATGAAACACTTTTTTATATAAAACAGTGAGTAACCGCCCCTAAGCAAGAGCTAAGGCAGAAACATGCAATACACAGCCAACTCGGCTATTTCGATCCATGGACAGCTCTTTCGAGCTTATATGCTCTCATCAACATGGAATACGAAAGTAGTCGAGTTGGAGGAAAAAAATTATCTAATGAAAAAAAGAGAGCCAAAAAAAACTGGTAGCTAATGTGAAATTAGAATACCAGCGAGCATCGCATTCGTATTCCATGCTGATGAGAGCATAATAACCTCGAAACAGCTGTCCATGGATCGAAATAGCCGAGTTGGCGGTGTATTGCACTTTTTTATATTTTTGTAATATTAACTAAGAACTCTAAAAAATGAAAGCAAATCTCTAATTTTCATCACTGTGGCGTTTTCATAAATACCACATTACATTTAAAGGCAATGTCAAATAGTTTTTACCATCATGAAGCTCTACATTTTTCCAATAAAATAAACTTCTGATACTTATTTTTTACGTAAGCACAAGTCGTTTCAAAAAAAAAAAAAAGAAAATGTAAAGGAATTCTATTCAAAAAATAATTTCACCGTTCGAGGGTAAAAAAAAACACTTGTGAAACTGAGACGAAAACGTAACAGACGATAGCTTTCGAATTCAATTTTCTAATACTTCTCTGGAATTGAAGTTTTACGATACTGATGTAACAGCCACTGCAAAAACTTAAATTGACGTAAACCTTTTTAAAGTCATTGTTACCGTGACGTTTATTGGAATTTTACTTTGATATGCTAAGTTTTACTGGTTTGACATTTGAAACAAGGTAGACGAAGGTAATATAAAATTCGTTACTTTATCAATCGTGAGTTTTTGAAAAGTGTTTTATGGTACAAAAAAAGTTTGTTTTTAATCGGTTTTCATTGCACTACTTCATTTTTCATTACGTTTAGATGAAATTAAAACAAAACTGAAAACAGTAAAAGTATAAGCACATTTTATTAGCAATTTTAAATATCGTTACAGTGAAGCGGTGGACAAAGTATTCTATAGATGAAGCCTGTTTTCTAATTATGCACGCTTATTTTGTGTAGTTAAATTACAATTTGAAAATTTAAGCAAGCTTCAGGTGTTTTAGACAAACAAATTTGTTCTGTGTGATAATTTCGCAATGTAATATTTTTAAAACAGACAATATTTTTTATTAGTAGAGTGTAATGACTTTAAAAAAAAATACATTTTTATTGAAAGAACACACTATAGGTATTAGCTTTTTAAGTATTTAGCAATTTTCTATGGCTGTTCAACCTAAAAATGTAAGGAAAATGAGATTTATCTCACTTATTCCCAACAACTATAACACGTGACAATTTTATAAATTATGGTATGAAATTATGTATATAAAAATACATTTTGTATCAAGAAATTTGTAAATATTCACATTGGAAACTACATACATGTAATGTATTTTTTCTAAGACATTGACGGAGCGAATTAGAAGAAAAAATCTTATGGCAGCAAGCCAGAGACCAATGTATAGTTTGCATATTTTTTGCCTACAGCGAAGAAACCCGAAATTTATCACAAAGCCTTTAAGCAGATGGTGGAACAAACCCGCAATTATATTTCAACAAATGGCTACTAGAACGTAGTTTGAAGGAACAATGACCTAATTGATTGAAGGTTCAAAGTTGAGGTTAAAAACAATGTTTAATTTCCAGCCTATCGACATTAAAGTATGGTAGATATGCTATGCAACTGATTGATAAGTAAATTCTGATAACGTTATGGGAATGGGTTAAAAGTTATTCAATTTTAGACTTAACTCAAACATATACAATACTTTCAGGGCATTGTTGATAATTCCACTCTCCATCACCACAAAAGAAGGTAAAGATCATTTTATGAAACTCAAAACAGCCATAATTATTTCATTAATGAAACTATTAAAAACTAAGTGTCTGAATTACTTGTTTCCTTGACAGTTATTTAGTAAAAACCTTTGCTTTACAATATCATGATCGATAATAGTCTTGTTACTGTTGGAAATATGCCATACTTACCTCTTAAGATCAGAGTATCTGTTTAAACTTTATTAATAGGTTTTTTTGACGTAGTTCACGGTATAAGTAATATCATCTCCCTTCACTCTAACATTTAATCATTTAACTATTCCTATTTTACGGGAACAATAACCATTGGTAACAGTAACTCTGACTATAAGCCTCTAAATGTGTCAGGTGAAACTATTCTCCACTCAGTAAAACCGAAATAATCTAATTTAATTGGGACTCTAAGCCTTATTAGTAGTTAGTCTGTATTGTTGGATTAACTTAGGAGTCGGCGATCCGCAGAATAATACATTTTTGCCTGGTGAACTACCAGTTTTAAATGGGCTTGTAGTGTTTTGTGTAGCATCTAATAAATAACACAGGAGCAAGGAACGCTAAGAAGCTCAAGAATATGTTCTTCCCGTAAGTAGTTTATTTATATGTGATACAAAACATTAGTTTTAAGGTTTGACGGGAAAAAAAATTCTATGGTTCGAAAAATGCAAAACCTAATACTTGCTACTTTATAGTAGTGCAAGATCGGTGGCAAAACATCGATGTTAAAGAAAAAAAATCTAATGTTTTGATACGTCGCCAAAAAATCAATGTTTTCAAACATCGATGAGTTATCAGATAAATGTTTAATAACTTCGATCTTTTTTAAATAATTTGAGTATTCACACATAAATATCAATATGGTAATCGAACCATTTATTTTAAAAAGCAGACAAGAGACAAGCTCTAAAAGTGAGAAAAAAGTTTTACTATTATTCAAAATAAATTCGATAAAGGTTACTATATTTTAAATCAAAATGCATACATATTTAGACACATTTTTTTCAGTAAATACTGTTGTAAGTGAAATTGGTTAATTTAATGTGATGATATAAATGTTTTCTTAAAATCATTTTTTTTTTCTTATATCCGTATTTTAAATAAATAATTCGATTCCGGCTGACACGAAAAGCCGGATAGAACACCCCAGTTATAATTTTTCGTAATTGTACCACAGCACTGCACTATAAGTCATTTTTTAGAGGTAGTGGTATGCAAAGAAGTGTTTAGAATGAGGTACAGTTTTTCATACTGATTTTTAATGATTATCAGAATTTTGAATTAAACCCAAAGAAAAATCTAGCATTTTTTTTCCTATGATTTAAGTTAGTTCTTCTAGGAACTTAAATATGAACAATGATCGTTTCAGCTGTCTTCTTAATTGTAATGTAATTAAACAATAACAAAACACTATAAAAAGGCATGTTAACACTGATTGTGGTCATATTGGGTCTTTGTTTTAGCACTAGGATAAGGGGCAAAAAGTTATGTGCCCCATCTGACTAGGGGTTGTCTGCTGATGACCCAAAAGGATGACTTGCCTTACATTAGATATTATTTTCATGAGTTGAAATAAATCAATGATTCAACTTGAGAAACAGTGTTTTGTAAGAAAGGCGCAAAGCAGCGGTTATTAAGGTATGTGACTACATCTAAAAGCTCACCCTTCCCCCTAAATACAAACATTTGGACGAAAAAAGTCTTTCATGTCACACAAAGAAAGCTGTACAGACGACTTGTTAGTGTTTAAGTTTTTCATCGAACACTACAAATATGAAGAGTCAAACTGAGTGAATTATCATCTTGAAATGCCTCTAAACGAGAAATATGTTATTGTTTTGATTGGAAAATGGAAATGCATGGACCAAACCAGCAGTAGCCATTACGTACATTAATTATTTGTACGAGTTTTCCAGCTCTTTCTAAAGAACCAGAATGCGTTTCTGACTATTTACTCTAGCTAAGTACTTGCATTAAGTCTGCCTTATTCGATAGAAAGGGGCAGTGTTTGATATTGTCTTTCAGAATCGTTTTTTAGAAGAGAGAAGAAAGAAATTGAAAAACTGTAGAAGGAAACATTTCGAATCAAGAAAAACATAGAAAACAATAACCAATTTAAAAAAGAACTTTTTCAAAGATAAATAAGCAAGAATTGGCAACTAAAATTATGTCAGATTTTTCTTAAACTTTTATGTTTAATTATAAGACATCAACATCGAAAAACACCTCGAAAGCAAAACATCGATGTTGAAAATATCGACCATAAAACACCGGTAATAAAAACAATGATTTTTTATTCTTCAGAATCATTGATAATTCTAAAACATCGACATCGATGCCGCAGCACTACTTGCAGTCGGTGAGCTACGTGCACTGAAAATCCTACCGTGACAATATAAGTGTTTCTGCATTAGAGGGCGAGCTCGTAATCTTGCGAAATGCGACAGATATTTACGAAAGGTCATTTTACTTAATTAGATTGAATTTGAGTCAGTTTTACGGTACGCTGTAAAAATAAGCTGTGTTAAACATTACTTAAAAGAGCGTAACTTGTCTTGACCTGATGAGATCGTACACATCAAAAAAATATTATTTTTACAGTATAATACAGCTAATTTGAGAGTGATAAACTGCAAAAAATTCCTGGTGTCACAGTAATAAACTAAAATTGCTAATTTTACAGTTTATTACTGTGCATTTTAGTTTTTGATTGGAACTTCTGCTGCAAGTATTATACTGTAAAAACAACTGTTGTGTTTTTGCAGTGTACCATGAACAAAAGTGAGATCCACGGGGTCTTCAAACAATAAACAAGGAATTGGCAATGAATGAACCTCTCTACTAAAGCAGTAAGTTGCCAGGGCTCAGGCAGAAACATGCAATACACCGCCAACTCGGTTATTCCATCCAAGGACTGTAGTTTCGTACTTATTGGCACTCGTCAACCTTAGGTGTTCTAATTTTACATTAGCTACCAGTTTTTTGGCTCTGTTTGCTCCTATAAGAGGATTTCTGCCACCAGGTCAGTTACTTCCTATTCCCGGCTGACGATTGCCAATAAGCACAAAATTGCAGTCCTTGGATGGAATAACATAGTTGGCGGTCTATTGCATCTCTCCACTAAAGTTTTGATTTGGTCAATAGAGTCTTACTCTTGTCCTCATATTTATCCATAAATAGAGCTATAACCTATAGTCTAAACTTTTAATACGATATACCCAGGATTCCCAATGCGCTTTAAGCTTCACTCAAAATACAGTATTTTTTCTGTCATAAACAATGCTTTGTTTGTACTGAGTTGTATTTCTGAACAGAAGAACAAATAAATTCTAATTGAAAATGATTTAAGGTACCAAGCTTTTATGTTTCTTGTTTGACTTGCACTATTTGCATTAAACTGAAGGCATTAAAATTCATACCTTTCAATAATACGATTTCAAAATTTCGCTATTTTAATTAATGGATAAAGTTAGAATTCACTGAATAATTACGAAATAAAGAGTGACTCTCTCGAATTAATTCCGTCTTAATTTCTGAGACACTCGACATCAGTTGAATTAAGTTGCATTTCTCAGACAGTTTGGATTAACTGCATTAGGATACTTCTACTGTCTTTAAGTTAATACTTTAAGGAGGGGTTGCCAAGAAAGTATGTTTGCTTAGACTTTCGTTGTGTTTTGAACTGTTATGTTAAAGTTTACTCTGTTATTGAACTGCTAAATGTACCCTAGAACAAAGAAAATAAATTAATGAAGCCTTTTTAATCACTTTTGTGGTTATATATTGTAGTGGGCCGAAAAAAAAGGATATTTTAGGTAACTTATTCTAACAGCAAAAATTGTTTCGTATTGTCATCTTAAGTATGGGAAATAAAAAAAAAATAAGTGTATCGATATCGTTCATGAGCTTTACGGTTTGGAAGAAAAAGTAAAAAAATATTGAATTTAAGACATTTATTAAAATACAACCCAAGTAGCACACTTCGTTTTTTAAAGGTTGTAAATGGTAATTAACGTTGTAACAGCCGCTTAAAAACGTTTATAAAACGTTTAAAGGTGATTTGTGCTACCTGGGAAGTATTTTCAGTTTTTGTTCCAAATCATTCAAATGCTTTTTTTTTTACTCTTGTTATATGTCTTCAAAATAAGTTACATTCCTGTACATTTTTTAGTTCTTACATAAGTTTAAGAAGAAATTTTGCATTATTGACGTTTTAAAGTATTACACATGCATAATTTCTTTTTTTTTTATTGTCCAGTTTTAATTTTTTGCAAAAAAAAAAAATAAATTTTCACTGTGAAAGTCTTCGCTGGTAAATGCAAGTATAATTTATCATACTCACAGCCCAGAACCATCACAAAGACATAGCTACACTTCGTATTCTATCCTGTCATTCCTTTCCAATCAGCCCCAAGAAAAATAGTTATTTATATATTCAGAATATATAAACATTTTAAATTACTTTATGATTTAAAAGTTTCTACTTTTGGATCAATTATTTAAGTAAGACTTAAAAGTGCGTAATGAAAATATTGGATAAGTGTTAAAAGGATATTACTCGCTAAACTAAATTTATTCATTCAAGAAACACATCAATTACTTATCTATAAAAGGGTTAACTGAAAATTTATATGCATTGATTTTAAAAATATTATTTATGCAAAACAGAAACATATTCTAACTGTATTAGGGTTAATATTCCCTAAATTAGGGAATGGTGTCTTTGCAAAGGACTGGTTCACTTATGTTTAAAAACAAATTTTAAGTATTGTTTGTTTCATTTATTTATTTATTTTTTTTTAATTATTGATTGCCTTACACAAATATATTTCCAGCTAAAGTATGATTCTAATCTAATTATATTTATGGCAAAGGTTTAAGTTGTCTAAAACTTATTATCTAATTACAGTTACGTTTTTCATTTTCAATTTAAAAATATGTAGTTTTATAAAGTGCAGATTTCGGATACTAATAACACTAAATTATCATCCAGGTTTCTTCCTGGTCATCCCCTTATTTAAAAGAATGATTCTATAATTTTAAAGATCAGTTAAGAATATATTTTTTCATCTATTTTATCTATTTTCCAATCAATGTACATAAATACTGTTACCAAATTCTCAATCGGGAAAATTATTAAAAAAAAAAACTCAAGTTTAGAAGTACAATTTATAATGCTAATGAAAGCTTTTAATGCTATTTATCAAAATCTGAATTTTTAAAGTATGAATTTTTTAGCTGTGACAATTTTTATTTATAATATTTATAAAATAATTATTTAAAAGAAAACAAGATACTGTGTTAAGTTGAAAGTACAATAAAAAAATTTAACCAAATTAATGCCACCGTTTTTCAAAATATTTTTTTACAGTTATGTAAGAAAAAAAAATAAAGCTGAAGACAAGTTTACGAAAAAGAACTATCGTGATAGAAAAAAGGAAATTTGAAAAGGTTTAGAAATGACTAAGCTAGAATTAAAAGCAAGCGACAGGCTTACAAGAAAAGTTCGTTAAAGAAAGAAAGAAAAAGAACGAAAAAAAAATCCGACACTTTTAGAGAATGCAAAATTCAAAGGAATTAAGTATCCATCAACTTCTAAACGTACATCTAGATTGGAAAAGATAAAAAAGGCAGGGAGGAAGAATAGGATTAAAACGATGAATGAAATGTAGCCCTTAAAACTAAAGGTATATCAAGAGAGAAAAGTTTGAAAATAAATATGAATCTAAAATTTGTAGTTCAAAAAAATGCGTCTTTAACTGAGAGTATGGAACTGACTCAAGTAGAAAATTACTTAAGCTAATACTAAATAAAAAGCTATCACCATCCATACGATTTTATTTAGTTGAAGTTATCAGTGCTCAGTTTATAAAAAACATACATGAAGCCAGCAGCGTGAAAAAAAAAATGTTTTTGTTAAAATGGGTGGTAGATAAATGTGTTAGAAATTCTAGCATAGTTTATCATTTCTTAGTATTTATGAAACATAAAAGCTATGCAACATGTAAATACTTCATTAAAATTAATTTTACAATTTTACATTCTAGAGCAATAGGAGAATTTTGTATTTACCTAATCAAAGTACAATGCTTCATCATTTGTTTTATTTTAGTGATGAAAATATTTGTGTACAGAAAAAGATACAAATGGAGTGGTCAATGAAATATTAAATTCATGAACACCCAGTATGTGCCCGCGGAATAAAGAAGCTCCCGCACACCTTGCGATCACAATTAAGCAAATTTGCTTCTCTTTGCAAATCTTTAAATACATCATGTAAATTTGTACAGTACATATGGCTATTGCGAAAAGCGTCGTTTTCTCACTCTCTGATAAATTGTTAAAAATTGCTAATATAGAACATTTAAATCATTTATCGATAATACTAGAGACTACTTTTCGAAATTTAAAACCTTATTTTGGCATATTGTTTTATTTGTCATTTATGTAACAGGATTACAATAACGCAAGTTTCAGGCATAATACGTGAACTCATACAATTTCTATTTTTTCTAAAATATACAGGGTGTCCACTCCAATCGTGGACCAATAGCTAATTTCTAAACCGTTGGAGATAAGCATATAGTTTATTTAGGAAAAAATCTCCAAATTACGAAAGGAATTTTGGGTCTATTCAATGTTTTTCAAAAAATCAAATTTTGAAAGAGTTACGAAATTTAAATTTTTATACAGCCCCCCAGTCCTATCAATCATATATAAAAAAACATTTTTGACACTGTAACGTTTCAAACTAAAAAAAATCACTCTTCTACCACAAAAATTGACCGAGTTATGACGTTTTGAAAAATCAAGATTTTGATGGATTTCGCATACGGTCCCTTAAGCGATCTCTGGATGACGATATGAAACAATGCAAAATCCTGATTTTTCAAAACGTCATAACTCGGTCAATTTTTGTGGTAGAAGAGTGATTTTTTTTAGTTTCAAACGTTACAGTGTCAAGAATGTTTTTCTAAATGTGATTAATAGGACTGGGGGGCTGTATAAAAATTTAAATTTCGTAACTCTTTCAAAATTTGATTTTTTTGAAAAACATTGAATCGACCCAAAATTCCTTTCGCAATTTGAAGATTTTTTCCTAAATAAACTATATGCTTATCTCTAACGGTTTGGAAATTAGCTATTGGTCCACGATTGGAGTGGACACCCTGTATACTTATAAAACATTAAAATATACACATATTTTAGCTACTTAACTGATACCTAAGCTATATCCTTATAATTCTACACGTTTTCTTTTCTTTCTTTCCTTCTTTCTTTCATTTTTTTATAATAGTATTTATTTCATTGCCAAAAAAAATCACAGTATTTTAAATAATTCACTAATTGTAGTGTCAGAATTTAAGTAGAGATATGTTTTAACACCATCGATTGTAACACTGATGCTTTAAAATGTCTCCTTAGTTTGTTGTCACTAAAATTTTCTGATTTTCTGCCTATTTTCAAGAGCTATAAAAATGTAAGTGGGTATTTTTGTCAGAGACTCCCAATGATATTTACCAAAATTAAAACAACAATTGAATAGGTGCTGCACTTAATGTTTGATTTTAGTATAGAAAATCTATACATACTCAACATTATCAATTTCATTATCAATTAAAATTAAACATCAATTAAATTTATCTGAATACGCAATTTTTGCAGTTATGCTCTATTTATATAAAATAATATTGCATGAAAAAACTGGCTTGATGAAAAGAAATAAGAAGAAATTGGTCGGGCCCTCAACCAATAAACTTGTACGCACGGAATAATCTGTATAAAAAGAAAGAAAGTTCCTCAATATTTTTCGTAGGTGATTTAAATTTTTATGTACTATAATATTGCTATTTTTATTCACTACTACGCTATCTTACACTGTAAAACTATTAATTTCAAATCGTGTTCAATTATTATTGCTTAAATGTTGCTAACAACGGCATAGTTGTAAATGCATCTATGACTTATTTCCGAAATTTATTAATATTAATTTCAAAATGGGGTATTAATATCCTGTTTCGTTCAAAGAGGGAGAGATAAAAGGTAAAAAAAGACTTCTGAAACATTGCTTCATCAAAATCTTTTTCTCACCCTTCGGAGCGGAAAAGTTCAAAAAGTTAAAGAAAGAAAGTTTCGGAATATAGATGACCTGATCAGAAATTGATTCGGTAATTTGCATAAATATGTCTTTTTATTACCTGTCTAAAAACTACTGTTCAATCAAAATGTAAATTTGACTATGATTCAATTCAATTTTTCCTCTATACCGTAAACTAAAAGCAATGTCCAGTTCCTTTTTAGGAAGTGTGCTTTTTTTTTAATCACCATGCCACCTACACAGCAGACTTAAGACATTGTCTCAATAAATACAGTATTTGTATAGTACTTGCCTTATTGTCTTACAACAGATTCACACAAATACAAAGGCCGACTCTTAAGTGCCAGTTAAAAAAAAAAAAAAGGCTGACTCTTAAATGCCAGCTTAAAAAGAAAAAAAAAAAAAGCTGACCCTTTCGTGCCAGTTAAAAAAAAAATAATTCATGCTCTGTTTTTTAAAGAAACCTCACTATAAGTGCAATTGACTAGTTACGTAAATTTGTAAACTTTTTTCCATAAGGATATCAGAGCACGTTAAAGGGTCTACTTTTAACAATTCAGCATGAATGTCTTAAATAAATTTATTGGATTATATAATTACGTAGTTCTACAAAACTTATATTTTGTCCCAAAGTTCGTTAGAAGTAGAAATATTGGTCTTTGCATGTGCAGAAGGTAGGGTAGACAGGGGCACGTTTACGCAGTGTCCTTTTTTTTCGAAACGTGTTATAATTAATGAGCCACCAGTCATGGCAGATTGGTGCTGGTTCCCTAGAAAGTACAGTTTTTTTAGCTTAAAGTCGAGCTTTGGTATAGCATTTGAGAGCATTCCCCCTAAAATATATAATAAAAGTTGACAAAAACTGTTTTACCTGAATTTTTTCATAATTTTTTTCTTGTTTTTTTGTGTCTAAAGTAGTATCGGCCTCACTCTTACGAACTCAATGTCAGAAAATATTTCCGTGCTGTTAGAAAAGAATAATATAACAAATATTGGAACCATCGCATGTTGCATACAAATTGCATCGTAGAAATTCAGTAAAGAACCATCTCGTATTATTTAAATTTATTCAAGCTACCCCTGCAGATAAAAGTAAGATTTAAAATGAAATTCAGTATTCTTGTAACATATTATAACATATTTCTAGGAATTCACCGCCCCCATTGTTTTCACTTCTTGATGTGCTAATAAATAGAGGGCGAGGTCTATCCTCGTAAATACGAATCTGTATCATAATTTATTTTAGGCATACTTAATTTAGCTGCACGAAATGGTTACGTTTTAGAGATTACTTATGGTGTGCTTCAGAAATTATTGGTTCCATTGAAAAGTTCTAATTTGACGTGCATATTTTATCTCTTTCTCTCTGAGAACAAAAAAATTAAACACATGTTTTTTTTTCTGTGATAATGTGCGTTTAAATCATATTAAGGGATTACAAAAAATTCTAAAATTGCAGTTTCTTTTCTCGCATACATTTATCGAAATAAAAATTTCTCATGCTATAAAAATATTAACAACTTGCAATTAATTTTCCACTTGATTGAAAAACTTTGATGAGGATTATTTTTTGTAACATAAAGTATATAGATGAAACTGTACTTAACAAAAAATACAACATGATTTTGTTTTCTTCATTTTGGACAAGATTAAACGTGCATTTATAACACGCAAAAATATGATACTAAAATAGAACACAGACAATTCTATGAAAAAAGGGACTTATTTTTATTCAATTCTTATTAAAATAAGATTATTAACTTTGTTTTAAAAAGTTATTTAGTTCTTTATTTTTCGTAAAGATCATTTTTAAAAATGTTTAGGTATTTTATTTTGAGCTACAAAAGAAAAAATAAATACATTTGAAGTGCCTTCTATTCTTCTGAGTTTCATTTTTTAATAAATATAAGTACCTAAAAATATGTACACAGTCCAGTCACATTAATGTGACCACCATGTACTTTCGACGTCGACGTCAAATTAGCAATCACAAAAGGCACTTGGTAGCACAATGCAGTTGAGAGTGTACAAAGGGTGTATGAGGGCTTTGGTAACCATTTCTATCATTGGCGTAATGCAAAAACGAGGCGATTTATCCGACGTCCAAAAGGGCATAAACATTGGCTTTCGGGTCAAGGGTGGAAGCATTTCCAAAATGGCTGAGTTTTTGAGCTGTTCGCTCGCCATTGTGGTAAATGTGTACACAGGGACGTCATTTCAAAATTTTTCAGGGGGGGGGGACAAAGGTTGCATACACAATGTAAAATTAGCAAAAAGTGCAAAAAACCACGCCCACTCATATGCCAGTACATTAATTTCCCAGTCAGGGGGAGGGCAATTGACCCCCCTGCCCCCCTAAATGACGGACCTGACTGTGCATGGCAAAATGGGACTGTTAAAAATCAGTGATGTGGAAAATGTGGTGCACCAGGAGCCGTAGATGACAGAGGCGAACGACGGCTGCGGAGATGCATTAGGGTTGATAAACGGGCTACCGTTGAGTAACTGACACCCCAGATGAACCAAGGGGCAACCAACATCATCTCCTAAACTTCTATTTAGCGGACGTTGCTGCGTCTGGGTTCCCGAAGAACAAGACTGGTTCATGCAGCTATGCTGACTATTGTCCATCGACGACGATCCCTGGAATTTTCACGCCAGTACCGCAGCTGGACGTTTATTGAGTGACAACAGGTAGCATTTACTGATGAATCACATTTTATGCTCCATCGGGCAGATGGACGTTGGTGTACAAGGCGTGAAATCTCTGAAACCAAACACCCTCAACCATTGCCGAAACGGTCGAAGCTGGAGACGGGAGCATTATGGGCTGGGGAATGTTTTCCTGGCATTCTCTGGGGTCACCCATCATTGTGGAAGGCACGATACAAGTACGCATCTGTCTTTGCGGACCCTGTCCACTCCTATACGTGCATTGTTTCTCCTCAGGATGATGGCATCTACCAGCAGGACAATGCGAAGTGCCATACAGCTGCCAATGTAACTGCGTGGTTCGAAGAGCACAAGAATGAGTTTACCCTTCTTCCCTGGCCAGCAAACTCTCCTGATTGAAACAGAACCGAGAATATGTAGGACCATCTCGATCGGGTTATTTGCTTCATGAATCCTCATCCGCGTAATCTAGCCCAGCTGGCCACAGCATTGGAATCAGCATGGCTCAAACTACCAGTGAACATCTTCAGGGCCCTAAATAAATCTCTTCCTGAACGTCTCGCAGTAGTCAGCTCTGCGAAAGGTGGTTTTTCAGGCTTTTGACAGGTGGTTACATTAATGTGACTGAACTGTGTTTTTAAAAAGCTACTCATTGTGAAGTTATATCTTACATTCTTTCTTAAAACTGGTTATCTAAAAATGAAACAATGGCCGAAATTTATGAAAGAATATTCATGTCATATTATTAATGAGCTTTACCTGAGATAAAGAAGCAATTTTTTTCAGTTTTACGTTTTTCGCATGAAAGAGCGTCTTTTCAATGAGAAAAATCTGCTGCAAATTTTAACTACTTATACCTGGTAGAATCGCTAAACAACTAATATAAAGTTCGGAGTATGTATGAATGCGCACAATGTAGGGGAATGTGGGGCAAAGTGAAATAGTAAACTATTTTTACTGTTCTAAGCGCCAATATTTTAACAAAGTGCCTAAACATACACTGCAAAAAATAAATGTTGTTTTTACAATGTAATGCACATAATTTAATAATTTTAAGCTAATAAAATGTAAAATTGCTAATTTTACAATAGTAAACTAAAATTGCTAGTTTAAAGTAATAAACTGTTAACTGTAATAAACTGTAAAATTGCTAGTTTTACAGTTCATTACTGTGCATTTTACAATTTAAACTGGAAATTCTGCTACCAGTATTATGCTGTCGTTTTTACAGTATAATGCAGATAATTTAATAATTTTACACTGATAAACTGTAAAATCGTTATTTTAAGGTAATAAACTGTAAAATTGTTAGTTTTACAGAAATAAAGTATAATATAGTTAGTTTTACAGTTTAGTACTGTGCTTTTACAGTTTTAAACTGGAACTTCTTCTGCCAGCATTATAAAGTAAAAACATAATTTATTTTTGCAATGTATAGTTGGTTCCAGTCAAAATATAAAGAGCTCTAGAGACCAATGAAAAAATAATAGTCATAAAATCATTTTCAAAATTTGATACGCACTGTAATATTTATAGTTTATCAAAAATATTTCTTGTTGTTATAAAATTATACAATTCTTGTAATTATCATTTTAACTAAAAAATGAGACTAACTGATGTCTAGTGCAGTATTTAGTCCATAAGCATTTTTTAAATATTAAATGTTTAATGCAATTTTTGAAGTCTAGGCGGCGCAAAGTGGGTAACGTAAAAGGAAATAGTTCATTTCGTTTATTATTTATTCATTTATTAAATTACATAGGTATTTCTTCATTTGTTAATTCACCTAGATTATTTTGCTTATTAATGCACTTAATAATTCATAATATCGTTATTTTTCTTATTTATTAAATATTTGATTTACTTCTTTACTAATTCGTTTATTTCTTCATTTGTAATTCATGTATTAATTTATTAAAGCATTCATATGTTGAAAACTAATTTTAATCATCAAGCAGAAAATGTTTGAAGACAAAGATAGTTTACTCTTGACTTTGCCCCATGTTTTTTTTTTTTGGCAGAGAGGGGGGGGAGGGGTTGTCCAACTCTTTTTAGAGGTACAAAATAACTGATGAAATGAAAAATTATGTTTCAACTGCAGCTGTACTACAAAATATATATTTTTTTCTTTATGTACAATTAGTTTCAGAACATAAGTATTTTCCTTAGCCCCACATTCCTCAACTTTCACTGTTGATCCTCTGAATTGAACTCAGTATAAATTGTTTTATGAATATCGTAACATTAATTAGTAATACTCATTAAAGAAAGGCGAGGAACTTTTTTAAGCAATAGAATTCTTGCTCATAAAACAAAATACAAAAACATGCGTATTTTTTCTAAAATGTACTAAGTAGTAAATGCAGTAGTAAAATAACATACGTGATAGAAACTTGTCAGAAAGGCTGAAAAAAAAAAGGTTTTTTTTTTTTTTTCAAGTTGTAAAATTATATTATACTTTAGAATCTAAAAGAAGAAATAATTTCGCATCATCTTTTTTCCCCTTTCTTGTTCCTTTTTTTTTAATTCTTTTAGTTCAACGGAAAAAAAACCCTAAAACATTGGAAATATCACTCAAGGTATGAAACAAGCGTAAAATACTTACAAAAAACGTAAGCACAATAAAATCATACAAATGGAAAAAAAATATATTGAACTGAGATTCTCAAGAGCATTTAATGAAAAAAAACACTGCTTTTTCAATAATGGAACAGCATCCAAACTTTTCATTTTAATTCCTAAAAGAAATGTAAATGATTTTTAGGAAAAAAAAGTTAAGATTTCATTAACGAAAGAAGTATCTGAGAATAAAATGCTTGAAGACAATAGAAGAAAAACGAGATTAATATCCTATTTTTTCTCGTGTATTCACATCAAGCAGGGTTCTTCTTCTTTGGTTTTCTCTTAGTTCACTTTACTTTGCTTTTATTCCTTCTTTTTGGTTTTCTTAAGGGATTCTTTTCGTTGCTAAACTAAAACCCTTTTATACGTAGTCACGATAGTTAAACATTTCAGACTCAGCGTATTAAGAAAAAAGCAATACCGGATATAAATTCTTACAGCAAGAAAAATGTATGGAAATGCTTGAGCATCCGGTGTATATATCTTAACCAGATTAATTGATTGAGCCTGCGCTGAGGGTTAACTCAGTGTGAGCTTAAAACTTTTGATACTTTTGTTTTGCTCTTTTGATGCATTTTTTGACCTATCGTTTTTTTTTTTACTCATCCTTAACTACCGCATTTTTTTTCTTTTTTGACAAATAGCAAGAAATATGTATTATTACTGAAGTTCAGTAACCATAAACATTTTTTTAAATCAAAAAGGAAGTACCTAGAAACCTACAGAAATATACAAGTGCTATAAAACTATTTTCACATGAATATAAAATCAATGTTTTCATATAAAATGCAGTGGAAAATACAAAAATACAAAAAAAAAAAAAATGTAACCAAAATGCCAACGTTGTGATGCATCATCAAAAATTGCTGGCACCGCTACTGACTTTAGTCTTGCTGTAAATTTCACAAATTTGCTGTTTCTGGCCAGTGCTCCGAATATTACGTGCACCGCTATGCATAAATCTGGGGAAAACGTACAAACGTTTTACCTTCGTTGCATACGTGGTGATTAATTTTCTGATACAGATTTATATGCATGAAAGAAGATATAGCTTGAATAGGAGAAAGGTCATCGAGAAAATTTAGTATTCGAACTGGAGTATCAAACTATCGTCCAAGATCACTTGACCACTGACTCTTCTCAATCGCAGCTGATGCCATCAGTATTGATTTACTTGCTACCATTGCTTTTTCTTTTCTTTTCGCTCTGCAGAAATGTCTAAAAGCATTTTATATTGGTTACATGGTTCACGTGACAGAAAAGTTCTAATTTCCTAGCACAAAATTCTTCCAGTTAAAATTACAGTTACGGTGATTGGAAAAAAAGTAGCAAAATATACGGTAAAACAGCATGTTTTTACAGTGTACACAGAAGCGCCATCATCCAGGGCCCGAATGATTGCGAGATCTTATCGATTTGGTTTGTCCTAAATGACTTACGTGTTTATTAATATTAAAAAAAATACATAAAGTGATTACATAATCAATGTCATTGAAACCGATCCTTCTTCATTCAAAAAGCGCTATTTTTTGTTCAGAGAAAACTCTCATAAACAAGAGTGCATACGACGGGAGAGGGGGGGGGGGGTCGGGGGAGTATGGAGACATAGGCTGTGTCATTGAAGTTTTTAAATGAGTAAAATTTTGAGGGTTTTGGATCTAATTTTGGTTTTTCTTCGAGGGGGAGGATGCTCTGTAGCATTTGAGGGGTCGTCATAATCCTTAACGTTGATGGGCACTATGTTTTCTGAATTGAATTTTGAAGAAAATACTGTTTTTTAATCCGTATATTTTCTCCCAAGAATAGTCTCAGATTATTCTCATTCTCCCAGAACTCGCTTTGGGGTACATTTTTAAACCGCATCTCAGCTTTAAAATAAGGAAAATTCTTGGCAGTTAAAAAATCAGATGATAAAAGCGTAAATGGGTATTCGAAAGTTAAACTATTCAGAAGAGCGATGATTAGCTTTTCCCATGTAACTTTATTAGTATCATGAAAATGACGCTAACTTTATTTTATCTCAACCGTTCAGTATGCCATAAAAGGATTAGTTTATGTGAATGACTTTTCTTTGATGATAGGTTTATCTTCGAGATTTGTTGCTACGCTTAATTAATAAATATTTAAATATACAACGTAATTTTTGTATTAATTAAAGATGCATCGAGTGTACATTTTTTAAACACTTCAGAGTTTAAAAACGTATTTTGTTTACCAGGGAGATATGTCGTTTCTTTCACACAGAAAAAATATTTTTTTTTTCAAATGCTGAGTTTAATGAAGTTACGCATTTTCACAACTAAAAGTTACGAAAGCTATTTCAAAATAATCTATTATTTATTTATTTTTTATTTTGCTGTGGGATCCATCAATTAAAATGGATGTTGAAGTTATAAACATACCGAAAACTTATATCAAAACAGCAGCTCATAAAACTTCAATTTAAGTTTTAACGAGCTATTCGCGCATTGGATATAACCCTTTAATCGTAAAATTGAAAAAAAAAAAAAAAAACAATATAATCCGCAATGTAACTATTTCAAAATTTCTTAAACGTACAGGATTAGAGCGTATTGTTTTAATGATTGTATGAAAGTAAAAAGCATCATGTGTTACTCCATTTTTGCATGCAATGCCTCCCCTCCCCCCCTCCTGCCACATGAAAACGCTGTTTGTTTACCCCTGAAACACGCGAATGAAAGAGTTAGCAATTATTTTACTTCATTCATTGTTTTTTATCTATTTGCTTAATACTTTCTTTGGTTGGCAACATTCGTATCATCATCAATACCCGTGCTGTGTGAACAGAAAACGTCTGCCCTTTTCCAGACGTCTATGACTTGGTCCCGACTTCTTTTCATATAATATTTGCTTCAACGAGATTCTTTGATTTCTGACTGCTGTAGATGGTTAAAATGCTGCTGTGTAGAGAACATAAATCGATTATCATATAAGGGGTATCTGTTTTCTCATGTTTGAGCAGAATGCCGTACTTCACTATTTCAATAGTAATATTCTATCCCTACATTAAATATCTTAGTTACTCCGTTTATCATATTTAGACAGTTTTATGCACTGTTAATGTTATCGAGTAAACATATCGCTATACGCTATTAATGATCTTAAATTCATGTATCAATTTAAAAGTAAGAGACTTCACGCTCGACAAGGAAGAACTTGTGAAACAGATTTAAAATATTTTTAAGCAAATGACATTAAGTTCTTTAATATATCACCATTTTTGTCCGATTTCTTAGTACCGTATTAAGATTCAATACTTATGAACAGTCGTAACATTGCTACGTATACGCAATTTTTCATTCCCCCCCCCTTTCTTCAATAATTTCTTCAATAATAATACTTCCCAACAATAATAATCTCCTCTCAGAATATTTGCTACAATAACCCCTTCATCTATTTTTTTCAAATGACGTTAAAAGTCTTTAGTTTTACGCTTTTTATTTTAATGATTTGCTTTCAGAAGAATTAAATACAACTTTTAATTTTTTGACGATAATATTAATATGTTTATTAATGATAGCAACTAATAAGTAATTTAGTTTGTCTTCTTCTTCCTTCCGCTTTTCTACGAATTAACAATGATATCTTTAAAGCTTAAGGTTTGAAAATTTACCGATTTGAAATTCCTTATTTTTCAATCCAAGATTTCACACAATTACTTCTTCCTGTCAGATAAATAACATTTTAAACAATTGTGTCAACTTGTCCAACTTTCATTTCCAGTTAAATTTCATACTTTCTTTTCAATAAGTAAATATATGTAGTTGCTTTGTTATGAGTGCTCTGGAATATCATAACTTCAAGTATTACTACTCCATTAGCTCCGAGTGATCTTAGCATTGTGTTGACAAAAGCAAGAGATCTTTAATAATCAATGACTCCAAAACAATGAGTAGAATCGTGTTCCTTTTGGCGTTTTATTCTCTCGACGTTTGTATGTCATGAAAGTGGAGACAATTGCTTTTACATTTTACTTATTTTGTAAGCCATCAGCCTCCAGAATCTGTCGTATTTTGTAACAACTTTTTAAATGCATTGTGGAATACTTACTTGCAGTTCAAGGTTCTTTTACTTGTAATGACTTATGTCTTCCTTTTTATTGATCGAAACATCATTTTTAGACTGCTTCAGCTTACTATTTTTGAGTTTTTAATGGTTTTGATGTAAAAAACTGTCAGCGTTGAACGCTTTTTTCTCGCATTTTACACTTTCAAGATTTTCTAGTGTTAGGATATTTCATTGAGTTCAATTTAGTTTTTTTATACTGCTTCTGTACGATTCTCAACTAACGGATTCCTAAAGAAAAGTTATGTTAATTGACCACCTGTATTGAATTATACAAGTATACCAGCAAGTATACATAAGTTTTGCATCTTACATTAAGTATGCATCATGGCTGTTTCAAAATATAGTAATAATACTAATTATAAGAAGAGAAGGAATGTGCTTGTGTATTGCATGTATGACGAATCTTGATTTTGACACTTAATAGTCCGGTAAAAATAGAAAGTCGGGTTCGGAAAAATTCACATAGGGATAAAATGTGGTAAAAAATTTAAATGTATCACTAGCCAGAATGATAATCTGTTCAAAAAACATATAATTCTGATTATTAAAAAAAGCTAGAAAATAATAAATCTTCTGTGCCTTGAATGTTAGGATTGAATTTTCTCTTTTCTAGTGAAGTAAAATGGAGATTTTAATCAGGTGCATAATTCCAATACAATAATAATACTTTTGAGAAAAAAGCATTAAGTTATTTCTCAAAATGGGCATTATTCTTCATACGTCAGTAAATTTAAGCCATAAAGGTAATTCGGTAGGAAATATGTGAGACTAAACCAAAATCCTGAATTCTATATCTAGGTGCATCGTCTTAAGAAAACATCCAAAAAACTGTTTCTTAGCATTCAGAAAATGCTTAAATAGAGACGCGATATTGAAAAGATAAAACTGATTTTAATTCGCAAAAATAATGTCAAAAGTTTCAAAAACGATGTGTACACACTCCTTTTCTGAGACAGTTCTAAATTATTTCCTTTTTCCTTACATTTTCATAAATGATTACGATGCTTAACATTGCTGTATATAAACTATTCGTAAAATAACAACTGCGAACAAAGGAATTTATTTGACGTCTTGAGAAAATTATAGTAAGAGAACTCGTTCAAAACTTATCATAGCGAATAAATAAGTGGTATTTATATATGTATAGCTCCCCATTCTGTTAAAATAAACAAAACGCAATGGTGGATTAGTTCATTCAAAATATCTGAGACTTTCAAAATCATTTGAAACTTAGAAAAGACTTTTACATTCGCCTTGGATTACATTTAATTAGAAATTTCTACTGTCTTAAACTTGAAGATAATACTTTTGAAAAATTCACTAGCAAAATAATTTATTTAGTAATTTATTCTTCTCAAAACCGCAAGAACTTCACTAACTTAGATTTATTTAAGTAGTTTAAACTTATTATAAGATCAGTTTCAACACCAAAACCAGCATTTTCGTTCCTTAATATCTGTTTTTAAAAGTTTGAATTTATCATAAGCACATCTGCGGTATTTTTCAGATTACTTCAAAAATTCTATCATTTGTATGAGACTTTAGCAACCAACACGCGTGTTGTTTTTTAATTCAGTTTTGCATTTTTGAGAAAAATTTGAACATTTTATACGCACTAAAATATTTTAAAGACCCTACAAAAGTATTTCTTTCATTAAAAATCGAAAACGCGCCTTAAAAATATAGTACATCCTATTTCACGCTTCTAATTTAAAGTGAAATAGCACCGAGGTTTCTGTGGAAGTATAAACGCAATTATTATATTCAAGTTAATTTTATGTAAATAATTACTATTATAGTTTTCAACTACTTTTGTATAATTCACTCCTTTGGAAAATAATTAAAGAACACTTTTATGTTTCGGGAAAAAGATGTTTATAAATGAATAAATTTAAAAAATGCTATGTTTTTGGAAATGAAAGGTTACAAATAATAATGAAATATATTTTTTCTAGCCTGTTTTCTGTTACCACGTGAGAACTTTTTATTTCGTTATTAAAAGCCGTAGTTAACGCCTTATTTTCCAGCTTATTGTGACGGATGGCCAACCCCACTGTCTAAAAATTGCTTTTAATGTAGAAAAATCATTTTTTATTGCACATTACTTCAATGAATAGCACCAGCAAGATGCTGTGCCACAGTTGGATAAGAAGAATGTAGGTTTTATCCTGCTATGGATTTTGTCTTGGGGCTTTTAGTTGACATTTTTTTCACCGTTTAATTTTGCCCAAACTTCCAAGAATATATAATTTAAACGCTTTGGAGGACGTAAAACCGCAGTTGTACTGTTGCATTAAACCCAGAAAAGAAAAGGTCAATTATAGCATGGTAAACCGCATGAATAATATTTCTTGAAAATATGTTTTTTTTTTTTGTATTCTTAATACTTTGTTAAACTAAGGCATCATTCATTTTCTTTTAACTCGGTGAAAAATAACATTTCTTGAAAGTACTTTTTTTCCTTAATGCATCATGAAACTACAATAGTAAGGCATCATTTTCTTTTAAATCGGCAAAAAATAACAATTCCTTAAATCGAATTTTTGAATTACTGTTGTCAAGCGTGAAAGCTTCACGCGGGTCAGCTAGTTCTTAACTATTCAATTAAGACAGATAAGATTTAAGAAAAATATAGCTGAATTTTTTATTCTCAGTACCCGCATGCAGCAATATAAAGAAGCAAAACTGTGCGCATAACACAATGAAATAAACAAAGACAGAAACGAACTATCAAACATGCATCAATCTCGTTTCAACTGTCATACACATTTTGTAGTATGGAACTCGATATCTACTTCTCACACAAGCACCGATCATTACTAATTTTCGCCAGCACTGGGTTTCGTGTCCAATATCCACCTGCGCTTTAATTATGAAACATTTTGTAAAGCTGCCGTCATGTTAAAAAGCTGAACAGTGACAAAAAGCAGAGTTTTAACAAAGTTCATATTTTTTGAGAATTTTGATGATCCATTACGGAACCCAATTCAGAAACTAAAGATTATTTTGTTGTATTTACAGCACTTTATTTACTGTATACAAACTGCTTTTATTCATCTATCATTTCTTAAAATGTAAGTTAAATTTTATTTAATAGCTGTTTACAGTTTATATCGGATAATTTCTTGTACAAAAAACGAGCTTCTCTTGACACAATCATGTAGAAATCGTACAAGTAAATGGAGTTCTACTGTGGCACGCAGAAACAAATAATTATCAGCGTTGAATGTTTACCCTCATTTTGTATTGAACTAGACCTCAAAAGCTTAAACTTTAATTAATATTGGATATCCAAAGAGACACAGTTATGTATTATAATTAATGGAAAAATACTCCTTTTTTATAATTTGTCACACTTTTTTACTGTAATGAAACCTAAAATATATTTAAAAAGCATAAATATTTGCACTTGCAATTAAAAGTAAAGCTGTTATCAGTTTTTATTAGATTTCAAACTTAGGTATGTGTTTTTGCTGCACCTTAATGGATAACCAGCTTAGATAACATCACATGCCCCGCACTTACTAGTCTAATTTACAAGTTTGGCTTTTCCTTTAAGTATCAAAAGCTATATGGACTAAAAAAAAGTGTCTAAAATAAGTTGGTTCCAAAACCACATAGAAATCTCTATACTTTACGGAGGCATGTTTTTTTTTTTTTTTTTTTTTTTTTTTTTTTAAATAAGCCCATACTATCCTACCGTATATTTGCCATATCCTACCATATGGTATTCCTACCATAGTGATATAAAAATTGCTGCTAGTTACTTGGTTCAGTATCAACAGAAGACTGAACTACATATTCTGCGTTAACTAAAAACTAAAATTAACTTTATACACCACAATTGTATGAAATGCTCGTTTTGTATAAAAACAAGAAAGGACTGCTTAGTGAATAAGATTTATAAGAGTACTTTTTCTCCTTATTTATCACATCAGTAACAGCAGCTTTGGAATTTAAATTATTACTTCGGCTTTTATAGCAAAAATGTCATGGTTGATTTGGGTGATTCTGTGTGCTGCTCTTTTTATTACATAAACTACTTTGCAAAATTGAAACAGAAATCACCTGAGCAGTTAGAAGTGCCGATAAAGATGCTCTCTAACTATTCCGTAAAGTAGTTGTCAGATTTAAAAAAATTACCTAACTTGCAATTTTTCTCCTCTCAAATCAAACGTAAAGTATTAAATTCTTCTTTTTTCGTAAACAATCTTGAGCTCACACGCCAGTGAATTTAAGACTAATCTTCTAAGTCCATGATTAATGACGGAGTTAAAAGTGTCCTGACAATGTATCACTTTCATTCAATTGGAAAATCGCTCAAAAAAATGTTAATCGAGTATCATTAATTATTTCTGGGTTTAAGATTTCATGAACACGTACTTGTGATCGTTTTCAGTAGCTTTAGCAGAAATTTTGCAAAAATGCATCAAAATCATTGAACAATAAGAAACTTAACTCATTACTTATTTATACTCAGTTTGTAATTGTCTTATGTATATTCAGGTTGTATATTCTGATGATTTTATTTTCTTATCTGCAAGTACAAAAGTACTAAGATTAAATTAAAAATTTAAAAAACCTCGAACCTGGTTGCCGCCCTCATATTAAAGCGAACTTCACTTATCAGAAAGCATTTTAAATTTAAATACATTTAATTGTTTTCGAGAGGACAAGAGCGACACGGAAAAGGAAAGATCATCCTTACTATTAAAATTTGCTAGTTGCAAAAGCAGAATAAAGTGGGGACGTTAGAAAACCTTGTAGAAGCCTTATACTAAAATCAATTTACAAGTATTTTAATTGTTAACAAATAGAAACTCTCAACAGATAAAATTTTTCTTTAATGCCGATGCCAACTATGACATCGGCTTCCAATAGCGCAAATTTAAGGCAAAGCCGCATTTACTAAAAAACGTTATATTTCAAGTTATATTTTACATGGGAGTTCCCCATGGGAGCACTAATCACATTTTGTTAGACACAGAATCTTCTCTTTCTTTAAGTACTACTCTTTTAAATTTTTAAGTATGTTTTCACTCCAAAAAGAAAAAACCGAAAAACGTTTTAAAGGTTTTTAACTAACAATTTTGTCAATTAATGTCATCCTAAGACGCGACTTAACTAAAAACATTCTCGATAACTTCATTTTTCAAACAAAAAGAAAATTTCAAAATCTGTCCATCCGTTTAGGTGCGAAAGAGCCACTGGCAGATGCACAGATATACAAACACGTTAAACATTTCCTTGTCGCTTCAGGGGTTAAAAATGAAGATCAGTACTAAAACAAAGTTATTCTTTTTTTGTACCTAAGTGAATATTCTCAGGATAAAAAATTAATGTATTTCATTAAATGCATAAAATTCCTGCCCTTTTCCTATAAATGTTGCTTATTATTGAAGATAAGCATCACAATTTAAGCCAGCATTCCCAACTAGGAAACCACAGAATAATATAAAATGAAAAGAATAAATAAATAAAAGCGAATCAGTATTGTAAAACATGCCGCTGGAAACCAAAAATTATTTTCCCTCGTAACCCTCTTATTGAAATATGATGTCGTAAGTTGTGTCGAACATTTTTCGAAAAGTAACCAAGTAATGGCTGACATTCAAGTAATTTTCAGATATATGTCTTTTTCTGTTTTTTTGCTGTTTTTATGGTGGTTCTTGTTGGCTGTGGTCTTATTCTGACTTTTTTCAGATTTTGCCCTATCACTCCTGAACTGCGCAACTTTTGGTGATACGTGTGCATACCCATTTTGAAGAACACTAAATTTGTAACAAGTTAGGCTCAAGTGGCGTTCTGTAGGACGAATAGTTTAGGAGATATCGTGCTTCAACAATTTGTCATTTTTTGCGAAAAATGAAAAACATATGTTCCGATCAGAAAACAATTTTTCTCATTGCTCAAAAAAAAATTTAAATTTCCGAAAAGTTGTTTTTTTCTCAATTGTAAATGAAATATTGGACATTAAGCCTACTGTTTGGGCTTGAATGAACGCTGATTAGATGTACTATTAAATGTCTATCTTTTGTTTTGTAGAATAAGAATTTATGTCGATATTTGGTTAAAAATATGATCAAAGCATATTTTTTTCATTTTTCGCAAAAAATGACGAATTGTTGAAGCACGATATTTCCTAAACTATTTGTTATACAGAACGCCATTTGAGCTTAAATTGTTGCAAATTTAGTGTTCTTCAAAATAGGTATGCACACATATTATCAAAAGTTGCATAGTTCAGGAGTGATAGGGCAAAATCTGAAAAAAGTCAAAATAAGTCCACAGCCAACAAGAACCATCATAAAAATAGCAAAAAAAAAAAAAGAGTAAAAATGACCTGTAAAGATTTTTAAATATTTAAAAATAACATTTTAATGTAGTGTTACCATTTTAATACCATTCTATGCATTTTTTATTGTCCACTGCCCTCCTATTCTTATTAGGAAACGATTTTGCTCATTTCTCAAAATTTTAAATATTTATTTTTCGCGATTGTAAATGAAATATTGAACCTACAGACTACTGTTTGAGCTTGAATGAAAGCTGATTAAGTGTAATTTAATTGCATGTCCCTTTTTTGTCTTGTAGAATTGGAATTTATGTCGATATTTGATTCAAAATATGATCGAAGCATATTTTTTTCACTTTTCACTTTTTGCAAAAAAAAAAAAAAAAAAAGAAACTCCATTTTTCGAAGTACGATATCTCCTAAACTGTTGGTCCTGCAGAGCCTTACTTGAGCTTAAATAGTTGCAAATTTAGTGTTCTTTAAAATGGGTTCCCATGTATCATCAAAAGTTGCATAGTTTAGGAGTTATAAATGAAAAACTTAAAAAAGTCCGAAAATTTCTCAGTTTTTCACGAGTTTCGCAGCGAGCGCAGGTTTTAGAAAGGTACAAACTTAGATTTACCCTACCCTAAGGGACCCAAACAACATATTAAAAATTCAGAACTACATCGCGATTTGCGATTTTAATGTCTAATTTGACTGGACTAAATTATTAGAGTAAAAGTTTTTGATTTTTAACTGTTTGTGAAAGGTAGGCAATCCTAGAAGTATCCGTTAAGTGTTATGTTTGCAATCTTGCCATAAAATAAAACCATCAAAAACGACATAAATGAAAATATTTTTGTACTAAGAAAGACAAGATGGATTAATCTTATAGAAAATACAATAGTAAGGATAAATTAACTGATACTTTCATTTAGAGTCAGCGTTGTTTTTCACCAGGAGTCATAGATGATATCGGAAAAAAATTACTTCAAACAACTCCCTGTTTTTTATCCTTGACACTGTGTATAGTAGAAAAAAAAGAATTGACACTTGCGCTTGGATCGGAAATTCCGAATTGGGGTCGTGTTTGGAAGTAAATACTTGAATTTGTTTGAAAGTAATAACTGAAGTCCTTTACTTTGACAAAGTTACCATTTACTGATGCGTAGGGATTCTCACCCACCAGTGCGGTGGGCACTTTGCCAAACTGTCTACCGTCGCGGAGCAAAACAACTAGGCAACCCCTTAGCGCGTGTTTTCTCCCTCTCTCCACGTCAAAGTCGCAACAAAGGAAGAGGCATTTTCGCTTGGTGAGGAACGATAATGTGATTTATTACCATCTTTGAATTTGTAGCGACTGTGTTTCAAAGCGCATTTTCTGCAGTTAAACTTGTAGGAGGATTCTATGAGATTGTTTAGGAAGAGGAAGGGATGAAGGGGGCAAAATAAGAAGTTCAATGTCTCACGTATTTGCATTCTAGCAAATTTCAAACTTAGATTAAATATTTTTATATGGATGCGTTGCAAAGGGGAATATTGTTTCATAACTAAAATATTTGATCGAACATACATTGAATTAAATGATCTATTTTCTTCATCACTTTCTTTTTCTTAAAATTTAGTCCCAGAAAAATAATTTAATAACTTAAAAAAGTCGCATAATACAATAAAAGGAAAATCAACATAACTTAGTGTAAGAGCGGCAAGCGTATAGTAGAGGAAAAATTGTTAAAATTTTATACAATTACGAATCATTAAAATATCCAATTAATATTTTTAAAATCCACAGTATATTCTTCAGATATCAATGAATTGTTAGTACGTGGATGCACGTTTTACCTATTTTAATAAAACTAGATCATTTTTTTAAATAAAATTTGGAAAAACAATCACACTCAAAAATGTATTTCGTAACAACCAATCTTTATATACCAGTCCCACCCATTCCCAATAAATAATACCATATTATATTGATCAACTTAAAACTATTTTTACTTTACACTATTTTGAAGCTTTTATACTAATAACTTTAAAATGACATACAGATTAACTGTCTAGAGCAATTGCAGAGTATTGAAACAAATGTTTTTAAAACGAAGGAAACTGAAGAATGCGTTAGAAGCATCACTTTTAATTAAAAAAAATATATATATAAATATTCAAAAGAAAGTGCCAAATCAAGTGTTTAAAAATTGATTGCATTGGCTAATTTTCTGCAAATATTAAATTGCAATTACTGAATTTCAGTTACGCTGAGTTTTCAATTTCAGATTTATTATTATGTATTTCACTTCTAAAAAATTGTATGCAGCTTTTTATATTTCTTGCGACAAGACCCTTTATTTGGGTTTTGAAAGAGGGAAAATGTGTTAATTGATATGATAAAATATTAAATAAATAAAGGATTTTAAATGCATCTTTGATGCTTTTTTTTTTGCTGTCTATGCAGTTCCAAAGCTTGTGAATACTAGTACTGTTAACAAAAGACAAGTGCCGCTCTTGTCATTTGACCCCGTACAAAACTAATCCTTTTCGTGTTAAATGGCCTGACTTTATATATATATAAAAAAAAAAAAAAAAAAAAAAAAAAAAAAAGAAAAAAGAAAAAAAAACAAGAACGCAAGTTTTTGTAATGTACTTTACGTTTAAGAGGTATGTTTTGAAAGTAGGGTTATCAACAAACTTATGGTAATGAAAATGCCATGTATCTTTCTGAAGTAGTTTTTTGTTATTTTTTTTTGTAATACTAAACGCTGAAATGCCATGTGAAATTGCGCATATTCACGAGGGAGCTCCGCATGTTTTGTTATCGCATTTAAAGTCTTTATTTTAACTGCGTCAAATCCCTCGCTAAGCGTATTTTGACCTAGCTTAAAAATATTTAACCAATAAAACAAGAGAATAACAAAAATTTGCCACGTAGCACTTTTCAAAAAAGGGTGAAAAAATATATCATTAACGGCTAAAATAACATTTCAGTTGAGTGTTTTGTATAGCTTGATAATGTTACATCAGATATACAGCTTTCATAATGTCAAAAAGTTTTATTTTACGAAATAATCAGCAATGTTTCGATAAAAATTTTAACATCAAATTTACATCAAATAGATAACCGCACGTTAATTCCTTCTTATTTATAAATGCCTTTTGAAGATATTCAATTTCGATTAATTAATCACTAATTGAATTTCCCTGACCGATTTTTATTCAATGATCTGCCTCTAATGAATTCCTATTTAATTTTCCACGATTAATGGCCTTTGGAAGTTAATCATAAGATAAAAGGATTAGGAATGCCACGGAAGTGAGTTGTAATGGGCTTTAGATCACTTTTTAGAGAACGGAGGATTAAACGAATTGTGAATGTATTTTTAACTAGAAAATGATTTAATTGATTAAAATAATCGTTAATACATTTTCATATTCTTATTTTCAAACATTTCTTAGCAATTAAAGATATTTTTTTTCTATGGTATATGATAAGCTAGATATAAACTAGTTGGGACCAAAAAAAATAATACTGAGAAAAAGGGGGAGGAGAAAGCATGAAAAAAATATAAAAATACGCTTAATATTTTGTGAAGCTTTAGTTTTGAGTACAGCAAATTGCAATAAAGTGCATCGGGGTCACGTGAAGTAAATATTAATGAGTAATATATATATGTATATTTGCTGTCGAAATTAATATTTTACAAGCCTTGTAAATGTTTCTTCTAAGTTTTGAAATGTTAAGGATATGCAACCCGAAATAGATTGTTTTTATACTATCTTGCACCACTTATAAAAGATAACATTTTTCTGGTACTGTGTACAGAAAGAGCATTACTTTCATTAAAAAAAAATACTTATATATATCTTCAGTTTTTTCCCATTCAAAACTTGTGAAATGTTGCCGTCCTTGAATGATATGCAGAAAACTATTGATGCAGTCAAAAGGTAATATATATATTTTGCACGATTGCTTTTAATGCTGTATGTCTACCTAAGTAAGCCAACTCAATGGCATAAATATAATTCTTTTTTGACATTTACCTTTGAACTGTGCTATTGAATGTTTTAGTTCAGAGAAGTGCTAAGTTTCAAATTTATTCTTTAAAGGTTCTTTTTTTTAATAAGCTACTGGACTCCTCGTTATTAAATCAGATAGAAAACAGAGTGGACGTCTTAAAACAAGATATTTGAAAACTATTCGGGAGAGATGCTACCGGAGCACGGCAAATTAAACTATCTCAAATGCATTTGTTGCGATACGATAAATCTATGTTTTTTAGCTAATTCAAGATTTGGTTGAAAGCTAACAATAATAGTAATAGAAAAATAATCATATTGAAAATATTTTTTAACCTTAAACTTTGCTAATCCTACAAACAATCTTGTGATTTCTACGATGACGCTAACTCTGAAGCAGTGTCAGGTTCCTGTACAAAAAGAATGAAGCTTTAACCAGAGTTCTTCACTTCCTAAATAAAACACTTTTCTATGTTCATATAACGTATTCCTATAATCAAAGTGAGCTTTTGAAAAGAGTTAGAATAGGAAAGAAAATTTTGCACTTTATCATCCGATATATTTTTTGTCTTTTACTTGCAAAGCAAATCAATTCATAATGTTAATATTTTCCAACATAATTTTTTTCTCCTTTGTAGGAATAAATAACTCTAACTAACGGTCTTGATCAAACATTTCCATAAATTCTCATACATAGGGCCGAGAAAATGCAATCAATAATTTAACATGCGATATGAAATGGAAGCCAAGCAGTGAATATAAGCATTGTAATTTGAAATTGCTATGGGTTCGTATTTTTGACAATTGATCAGAGCTCCTAATTATATTTCCTCGTGTACACTACTCTGGCTTCAGTCGGGAAAACGTGATAAAAAGCGGTTCGTTACGCATTTCTAGTCAATGTCTGAAAAATATGTTCCAAGTATTTGCTTGAAATTTTCAACAACAAATCGGGTAATAAAAGCTGAAGGAATGTTTAAGTTAAAAAAAAACTGTTAGCACATATTCTAAAACAGCTAAAAGGTAAGATCAACAAAAAAAAAAAAAAAAAAAAGCTAAATCGTTTTCATCTATCAGATAAATTTTATCATTCATTTTGTAAAGTAGGGTAATGTGCTGCAAAGTGAAATAGCGGGGCAAAAAAAAAAATGTAAAGTAAAATATTTTTAGTTTGCAACGCCCACCTATCTAGCGATATTTTCAATTAGCTGGTAAATATATAGTTCATTTCAATTAAAAAAAACAGCTGTAAAGATAAACAAAGAAAATAATAGAAGTGATTTTCTAAAGTTGATGCAAATGTTGTAATATTCGTGGTTTAACAAAAATATGTCTTGCTATTATGAAATGATTGTTCTAGTAATTATCATTTTGAGTACTAATTAATATATAATGATATCTAGTGAAGTACTCATTTACTTCATATAGGCATGTTCTGATTATAAATGCTCTATGCAATTCGTCAAGTGCACGCGGGGCAAAAAGAATTAATTAATTTTGTTGAATTATTCATTTATTTATTAAATCACATACGTAATTTATCATTTGGTAATTTATTTACATTACTTTAAGCTTATAATCCCCCTATTTATTCATTCATTCACTTATTTTCTAATTCACTGTCAACTTTATTCACTCATTTATGTTTTGCTGAAATTTACATTTCTGAAAACATTTAAGTAAACACTTGTGGTGTCACGTGTTGGACATTTCAAACAATAGTGCACCTGAATAAAGATACGAATACATTGCTTATATGCAATGAGTTACCGCCCATAAGAGATCTATGGGGAAGATATATATAAGAGATCTATGATCGAGCTGTGGGTGCATTTGCTACTATTTTTTGTAACATTTTTGTTGGTTAAGAAAGGTATTTTATAGTTAAAAAAGTTTTAAAATATTTAACAAAACAATTTTAAATTGGGATTATTTAAGGGTGAATGAAGAATGACTTTTTTAAGTCACACATTGAAATAAACATTAAGTATCTTAAAAGAATTTATAATAGCAGGTAATAAAACTGAAAATGATCTAAAATGGTTTTTTTCAGTATTCAGTTTTTGCTTCTAAGATATACTTTATTTTCGTACATTTAACTCTAGTTTTAAAATATAAAGATATCTTCAACAAGTGGACATAGAGAGAAGGACAGAGAGAGACGCATTTAATCTTTCCAAATGATTAAATGCTTAGTTCGACAGTTTTATCCCAAATTTAATTGAAATCACAGCAATATTTCATGAGATATAGCAATTTAAATGAAAAAGAAAGAACGTTCAATAGCACCAGACCCCCTTACTCTGTTGAAACTACTCGTTGCATGTGGCACATTTAAATGTGAAAAGTTGTAGCACCAGCGGCACCCCCCCCCCGAAGGGTGCCACTTGACTCCCTATGGGAAGTGAAGCCCCCCCTCGTGAAAGGGATATTAGGCTCCCTATGTGACCTTAAGGGTGCCATGGGTTACCTATTAGGTACCACTTGACTCCATAGGGAACCTTCAAGGGTGCCATAAGGAGTCAAGTGTCACCCTTCAGGGGGTCCACTGATACTGCAACTTTTCACCCTTAAAGGTGCCTCATGCAACCTGTAGTTTTAACAGTGTATAGCTAATAGTGTCTAAATTAAACCAGTTCTTGAACGTTTGGACACCTATATGTCAATAAATGTTTGTTTATTCTGTTCGTTACTTCTCGAGACGTAGAAGTCACACGTAATGAGAAAAAAAAAAAAACATCCTATTGCGCAATCCCCCTCAAATGTATTAACACCAAAATTGAATCAACACCTTATACCTTATAGGGTCTTCCTTTGAACTATTTTTTGTGTGATTCCACCAGTTAATTTTCTGGATATAGCAGTCACCCGAAGCAGTGAAAACGTTCGATTGTTCCAACCAACGTTTAGGAATTAGAGCCAATCCTGATTTACACCATTTTAGTTGGGGGCACATATGTGTTCTAAATTTCGTTTCATTTCATGCGGTCTTTATTGCTCTACGGCGGCCACAGAACAACTTGTCACACACGGACAGATATTTTCCAAAAAATGGGCAAAATAGACCCAGCACATATAAAACGTGCAAATCCGTCGAAATTCTAAAACTTTTTTGAATCCAATACTTTTTATCTATACATTAGATATAGAAGAAAAAAAAAGGTACACCTTCTTGTACTCATAGTTTCTCCATCTAAACGAGCAAAATTGAAGAAGCGAGAAGCACAGCGATGTAAGTGGATGTTTCGAAGCTTTGAGTTGAACGCGTTAAACATTTAGCTACTATATTTGTCTATTTCACAACAGTCTTTCACCCATTTTTTTTCTACTTATGCTGTATAGCAACACTTGCCATGGCTACTAAAGCTTGATCACGCTGAGATGGTTGGTGACCTTGGAACACGAAACGGACCACTTTATTTTATAAAAGGTAGCATCAGAGAGATCACGTATTTCGTAAAAACATTTATGAACTGATGATGGGAGAAAATAGTTTTCTTGCTGATCCAACCTATTTTAAAATGAAGCGGTCCGCTTCTATCTTAAGGTCACGTGCCATCTCTTCGTGGTCACGCTTTAGTACTATCTCTCGCCCCAAACGGAGGAGAGGTTCTCCTACCATTTCGACTGGTTAGTTCTAAATTTTGAACTTTAAACCAAAGTCTTTTTGTTTTTTTTTCTGCCTTAGTTTTAAATGATAGAGATATTCCATAACAACCAAGTCTATTCAATTTATTTTGAACGCTTTTACATCCAAACACTTGTTATATACGTTTACAGTTCTACTTAATTCTACCTCTCTTGCTTTAAAATTTACCTCTCCTTTCACGGTGATGCAGATTTGCAACATAGCTTTTAGTAGGTATTAATTCCAATTGGATAAAATCCGATGAGTCAAGTCTAATGTATAGATAGGGCGCAGATGTAAAAGGCAACTTCTAAGATACGAGTAGAATGCCCATTTGTTGCACTAAGATAATACAAAATGTGTTTGGGGCAGTTAATATGGTTCATAGCGAGATTGAAAAAATTCAGAACTGCACAATTGTTAATGTACATAAAGTAATAAGAACAAAAATAATGCATTAATTCAATTTTTTTTTAAATTCACTTCCTTATGTAATTCAAGTGGATAAAATTTTCACGTAATAATTTAACGTTCATGCAATCATGCAATGAACCGTTGAAATTTTTTTACATTAATTTATTTTAAAAATCTGTAATTTACGTTTAATAAGAACTGCAACAAGTATTTAAAAGAGCATGAATCCAAGATCGTAGATGATAAAACATTTAAGATTTAAATTCTGAAACAAGAATAGTAAATATATATTTAAATTTAAAAATATGTTTCATTTTTGCTACAGTGATGCGCATAAATGCCATGTTAATGGCTGCAAGTTATACATATGCTTATGAAAGCAAAAAAAGAAAAAGGTTTTTAAAAAAAAAAAAGGATTTTAAATTGCTTCTTAAATGTAAAATATTTTGAAATCCTCAAATTCTTTACTTTTCAGAACGAATTAAAAATTTTCCCTCTGAGTTTAATACGATTGAAAATTTAAAAGTAAATAAATAAATAAATAAACACATATCAACCTGTGACGTTGATTGAAATTAAATAAAGTCTGAACATATTAATATATTTCACAAAAATCTATTGCCCATATGTCATAAACACTGTCTTTTGAAAATAGAACAACATAAAAGTAATTGATCAACACTTACCAGAGTGTAGAGAGCACAAGCATATGCTCCGCTCTTCACAGTTTTCCAGCAACAAAAAGTGTTTAATTCTGGCATTCCTTTGGGAACTGTGTGTACTCTCTCTATGCGGGCAACTTCAATCTCCTGTCTCTGACAGTCCTTTTACTCTTGAGCATCCCTCCTCTGATTGGCCGAACTCCCCCTCCACCAACTCCCGCGCAATCTCAAAAGCATTCGCAGGTTGAAAAGATTTCCCACGCTTTAGTTTGTGTGCTCCGCTTTTCCTATTTTTTAGAATTTTTTGCAAATACAAGTTAAAACAGCTAGATATATAGAACTATAGCTATAGTTAGTGTACTTGAATTATGATAAGGAATTGTTGTAAGAAAGTTATATATTTATCAGGCCCATCATTTAGGGGGTTCAGGGGGGGGGTCAATTGCCTCCCCCCTGACTTTGAGAAATCAATGTATTTACATATAAGTAGGCGTGGTTTTTGTTGTTTTCCGATGAAATTGTGTCGTGTGTGCACCCTTTGCCCCCCCCCCTGAAAAAAGTTGAACTGACGGGCCTGATATTTATTTAATTATTCAGGTATTGTTCACCTTGACAAAATATTTAACTTTTGTACCATTGAAATTGTTTATACACATTTTGTTTATAATAACAAAACTAGTTTTGAATTTATAATTTCATTTTTGAATTCGGAAAATGGGAAAATATCCGCAAGGTGTCAGATTATATTTTATAGCTTTTGTAAAACAGAATGTATTACCGTTAGGGTGCCTTCATACCCTTTTTCGAAAAAAACATGTTAGCAAATAAGCTATGAAGATCATGAAATGGACGAAAAATCCGTTTTGATGAATTCATCCGTTTGTATGTCTAGTTTAATTGGCAACCGGTTTTTAAAAAAATAGGACGATTTTTTCTTGACTAAGAGCTAGCCCCCCCTATTTACTTTACAGTGATTTGAAAAATTAAATTTTGTTCTGCTCTGAGAGTTCTACACTTTAAAAAAAAAAGGCCTTCACCTTTTTTGTATGTCAGTTTTCTAAATAAAATACAGTGAAATTCAAAAACAACGAACTTCAGGGGATCGCAAATTTTGTTTGTTGGGAAGAGAATTTCGTTGTAATTTAACGTAAAGTAATCTAATGTAAATTGATACAAAGCGGAATATTTATTTCACATAAACTGATATTTCCTTGTACTGGTGTTCGTAGTAAGGGAATTTCACTGTATTTTAATCAGTGTCTCATCTGGTAGTCCTCTTATTTTTATTATTATTTTAACCTCATTCTATTGTATTACAATTTATATTTTGTGAAAAAATAGTTATGAACACCTACGCAGTAAAATCAAAGGAATATTCTTACTTTGTGATCCAAAATAAATAGTTTTTTTCTAAGTTATGATCATTAAAACTTCAAACGTTTCATTTGGTTTACAGACATTTGATCCACCTAATTTTAAGTTCAAATACATTGTTATGATTTAAAAGCGCGTGCCCGATGGAGCATAAAACTGATGAATCCCGTTTTATGCTCCATCGGGCAGATGGACGTTGGCGTATAAGGCGTGAAACCTCTGAAACCAACACTCTCAGCTATTGCTGGAAAGGTCCAAGCTGGAGACGGGAGCATTATGGGCTGGGAAATGTTTTCCTGGCATTCTCTGGGCTCACTCATAATTGTAGAAGGCACGATGAATTAATACAAGTACGAGAGTATCACGTTCTTACTCTAGGATCTAATCTGTTATGCCTTTGTCCTTAAATAGGTACCCAAAAATATTAGCAAAATATTTAGCTGTAAGTGAAAAAAAAATTTTTCAGCTCCTGAACATTTTTGAAAAACGCATACGTTATTTTTTGATACACTAATCATCAACCGATAAGAAAATTATTATTGTCACCATAAACAATGGGTCAATTTTTTGTTGTGTATATTTGTATGAAAACGCTCTACCCTGATGGTTTAAATATAAAAAAAAAAACCTATTTTTTAAGATTATTACGAGGTTAATTCTATTTTTAATTTTAGTGAAAATGGGAAATCGAATCACACAAGAAACTGTATACAACGCTCACTTATAATGCTGACTATGCATCGGTTCAGAAAAAGAGGTGCTTTTTTTAGACATTTTAAAATTGATCTACATGTCCCTGTGTAAAGATGATTCCTTATTTTTTTATAATGGGAATTTGGTACTTATTTTTACAGAATTGAGGCATTAAAGGTATCTTGTATGAATAGTATTCAAATAAGGTGAGCATTTTACAAGTATGTGAAAAGAAAAGTAATAGATGTATAATGTAATGCTATATTTAAATATTTAACGCTTGTTTCATGTCGGAAACTGGCAAATATTGCTCAGTTATTATTTACTCTGATAAATTTAAATTAAAAAATCTTCCAGATTATTATTAATTCATTATTAACATTGTTAAAGTATTAAGGTATTTTACTTTTGCATGAATTAGATGCTTTGACTGTCTTTAATTTGTCATTAGTTCATACTAATGAGATAATAAAATACCTCTTTTTTACAAAAATGAAGCGCGTTCAGACAACAAAACATTTTTTCTGGCTGAGTTTGAGCTCATTAAATGTTCTTTATAAGCATTCATTATTTAATCAATGTAAGGAAACACTAGAGCATTTATGTTATGATTTGATACATTAAATAGTACTATTATTTTCTCCATCTCCATCGTAATCGTAATGGAGATTCATTTCAGAATAAAACTGTTTTTTTTTTTATATTTTGGATCAAATTTTTGACAATAAATGGTGCTAATTTACTGTAACTAAAACGTTTTTAAGGCTTTAATAGCTTCAACAGACTATATTTAGTATTAATTTATTATTCATTTTCACAAAAGAAAAACTATCATTTTTTACCAAAATCTAGACATTTTAGTAGCTCAAAAAGTACGAAAACGTATTTTTTTTCTATTTACTGGATAGTATCTTTCTTACGTTGCCGTTACGTGTGAAAAATCTTAAGAATGTCAATTTTCCTTTCGAAACTGTTTTATTAATTTAAAATTCTTAAACCTTTAAAACCCTTGTCGTATCTTCAAATGTTAACATCCATTTTGTTTTCATCCATTCTCGAATTTCAGGAAAAAACATAGTAAATTTCATATTTTAGCTCTGAACTGTGTAAAAATAAAACACTTCACAGTCAAAAAAAAAAATACAGTACCAATGTATTTTTTTAGTGTTTTTACTAATATAAATCGTTGTAAAATTCAAAATTTTAAACTAAATTCAACTGAGTTAATCAACTGGATAACATATCTGAGATGTTCAACGTTGTCAACTCATTTCTAAGTAATCAATGAGTAGCAGAAGCAAAAGGAAAGAAAGTAAAGATAATGATCAGAGGAATTCGCAATTAAAAACAGCTACGAAAATAGATATCTTCAACTTACGTAACTTGATTAAACCGATGCGCCAAAGTGGAATTCAAGTAACTCAAAAATTAAATCTAGCCTTCTTATGAATAATAATAGAAAAAAGGAAAATGAATGGATGTTTTAAAAATCCTTTTCCTCTGAAATGCCAATGATTGGTATGTAAATGAGCATTTTTTAAACCATTAGAAACACACAAATTAGTCTTTCATTTCACCGAACTTTTTTCAAAGTAGTTTTAATTGACTTTGATGAGATAATTACATAAGTACCAAGAGAATTATGTAGCATTACCGAATTTCTTACTGTTTTCCAGCTGATATCATTTAAAAGAAACTACCTTAATTATGTTTCACCTCAAAGCTACTCTGTATAGCAAAAATATATGTGACTTTCTCCGCCATGACTGATTATTCAAAATAAATAAACAAAGACATAAAATCTGCATGTGATACGTTCACAGGGAAGTATATAAATCTTTAAAGTATTTGAATAATTATAAATCCGAATATGCGGGGGGTGGGGAGGTCTGATTTGCAAAACGTTTACCCTGGTATACCCTGGTAAGAACGTGTGTAGTTAATTTAATATTATTTACTTATAAATTACTTCTTTATTTACGTACAAAAATTGCTAAACCAATTTTTTTATGTAGTTTAAGAATTAAAGTATTTTTTAAGTATGACTAATATAGATGTCATGATTCTTTTAAAGTTTCATTTTCCTAATGGACCTGTGTAATAATGAGTTTAGACCTGAAGCATTAGCCCGCCACTGAGAATCGGCACATTCAATTTGGGTATATAAATGAAATATGGACAGTAATGCGTATATCACTTGAGGAATAAAGTAATTTTATATATGGTGCTGTTGTTTCTGGTATGAAGCAGCTTATATTTTTCTCCCAGAAGTTTTACAAGCAAAACTATATTATAAAAACCAGGTATGCGTTAGTATGTGTCCCTTTCTCTTCTAGACTACGATGTCTCTAAGAGTATATGTAAGTGGCATACAGAATATTCAAAGAAACCATTTCGTACAGTATAAACCTTCCAAAAATTTGCGTGATGATGATATTTACTAAAAGCTATATCATTAAAATTAAAAATTAGCATCCTATTTGGCACAAAATTTGGTTACATATACCTGATTTGGTAACCAAATCTGCCCAGATATTTTGAGTTATGTCACTAGTTTTGGCGAAACATCGCTATGCTACAAAAAGTCGTTATGAAACACCCCTAGTGTAGAACGAAGAATGGCACGCTAAGCAGTAGAAAAAAAACGATTTTTCAAAGTCCTAAATAGTGTCACAATTTTGCCAAACTTTTCAAGTATTTCCAAGTGTTTTTAAACAATTAAACTTTACAAATCAATGCAAGCATATAAGTTTGAGGATCTATCTCTAAACTAATTGTGCAAATATTATTTAAATAAGAGCATACCCATTCCCATGCACGCCTATATGCAAATAGAGTGATAATATATTCTGATGTAGAATAAGCTAAAATACAGTGGGTGAAGAAAAACATAATTAGTTTGAACTCTCCAAAATAAGTGCGAATATTTGATATGCGAGCTAAAACATATTTGTCAAAGAAAATAAGTATCTAAAATATATGAATTCAGTTATTTTAAGATCATAATTTTGTTTGCATAACTATATTTTATTTATATATAAAACACGCATAAATTCTTTACCCGTTCTTTCTTCCTGAGTAAACTTATGTAAACGAAAACATCAAACATATTAATAATGTTTACATTTCCTAGAAGCCAGCTTATGATTTCTTTTCTAATGATTGAAGCTGCAATTCATAGAATGAAATATTTCGGAGACTTTTGAATGTATGTATGTTTGAAGAAGACACGTCGTTAGGAAGCTAGAAAATACATGATAATTAGTCTTATTCATATTTCGAGCATTTGTAAGCATTTCTTAAACAGAAGTTTTCAAAGTGTTTTGAATGCTCTGCCATTAGTACACATTTCTATCTCAAACTTTTTACTTTGGTAATTTTAATGATGAGTTTAAATTTTTAGAGAAATAAAAAACGCGATTTTTTTCAACCCAATTAGCAGATTTTACATTAAACTGTTGAACATTGAAGTTCTGATTTAATTTTAACATTTCTAGGAATCCTAAATAAATTGTACTTATTAGGAAACTCTAAATAAGACTTAATGGACTACAATTCAGAATTGAGTATTTTGAAATTGTCTAGTATTTCTCTATCGGCGTTGTCCATTCGAACCGCACCATGAAACGTAGTCTGTACCAGAGGTTCTCAAACATTTCAATGTTATTGACTTACTTTTTAAACTAATCTGTAGTGACTCTTTTTGGCGTACTAAAAGTTTTCAGACTTACTTAAGTTCTGCTTATTTATAAATGCAAAATGCACACAAGTGCTCTTAAATTTTAATTTTTGATGTTTACTCAGTTTAAACTAATTGTGACATTTGTTACTTTGAAAAAATAATTAAATATGTACTGAAAACAGTTAAAACATATTAAAAATCAGGTATTTTTTATTTTGAAAATTTATTTTAGATAATAGTTTTGAAAATGGCTTTCATTAGCATTTAAATAAGATTTTATTTTATTATAGAGATTAAAGAATAAAAAGTAAAATTCAATTGTTTCAGCATTTTCTGAAATTTTTCTCATTTTATGCGCAAATCGAATCCCTCGGCAATAAATTTCTAACTTAAATCTCTGTGTGTGTGTGTTTTTTTTTTCTTTTGAATTTTATTAAGAATAACAATTTAAATACTCTTGACAATGCCCCTCAAACAGTAATTTTCAAAACCATTAAGTCATGTAAGCGTGCATTAGACATTCACTTGCATATTCTGTACACCTTTGGACCATCGCGTTAACTACCCAAGTAGAACACTTCGTTTTTTCAAGGTTGTAAAATGGTTATTAACGTTGTTACAACCGCTTAAAAACGTTTACAAAACGTTTAAAGGTTATTTGTGCTACCTAGGTAGCCCGAAGCAGAATACTGCTAAATTTGGAACGTACGTCGCAGAACAGATATCTGAACTGCAGAACAATTCTGTTCAAATGTGAGGGGAAATTCTGAAAATTATCTGCAGAAATCCTGCAGAAAAGGCAGTTTTCTAACTAATGTTACAATTTTGCAGAAATTCTGAACAATTTCGGCAAATTGTGCTTATCAGGCAGAAAATCAAAAAGTCGATTTTTTGCGACATATGCAGAAACTTTAAATTTAGTTCAAGCTGGACAAAAGCTGCAGAATTTTCACAAAATTACATGTTTAGTAAAAAGATATTTGCAGAAAATTATGTTTGACTACACCTGTTTTATGCTCCTTAAGCGTCTCCGAGACTTGGTCTCATTAATGGCCATGTGCTGTTATTCTGAGTGAAAACATTTTTTCTAATACGGTGTCAAAACATTTAGAGCTCGTTGATGTTTGGAGGAGCAGACATAGTGAAGGGTTTTACATTTTCTGGCAAGAATGACTGGAATTTTAATTTCAGGCTTTTTTCTGCAGTAAGAGAAAGGAGAATTTGTACTGAACAAATTCTCCTTTCAGAGTCCTGTATGAAACAGTTTTGATTTTAGGGTCATGGTTTTTAAAAGCAGTCATGTTTCTACGTGTACTGTACAGTGCTTAAAGTACTTGCAGAACAATTTTGGTCAAATGATTTTACGTTGCAGAATACTACAAAGTATTCTGCTTTGGGGCCTGGATAGATCTTTTACTTTTGACAAAAGTTTAGAACTAAATATTTGCATTCCTTTTTTCAACTCAGTGTCGAACAACTTTTTTTTTTACCTCGAAGACTGCCCAGAAAAGTTTTTAATCTATTCATCTTCCAATTAGAAGTAACACCTTTTTGAGTTCTAATATTAACTCGTTTTTATTATTAAATAAAGTTTTATTGTTATATTGTTAAATAAAGATCGTGTAATCGAAAATATACTTTTGTATATTTCATCCTCTAGTTATAAATGCATCTGTTTGGACATTTATTACGATGTTTTGAAATATTTATTTCAATTCACTATATTCAAATATCACACAAATGTTCTGAAGATTATGCAGCATACGATTATTATTTGTAATTATTTTTCTGCTAATGAATTTTATTATCGATGCATTATCGTTTCAGTATTTTAAAAGTATAATGAAATTAATTTTTAACATTTAGCCGGGGAAGCAACCTCGAAGCATGTTTTAGAAAAGTAAGTTAAAAAATACATCCAAAAGTCGAAAGGAAACAGACATTTAATCTCTCCAAAACTTTTCCATCTTGACTTTCGGAGATTACTGTCAAAACAATTTGGTTTCCAACTTCTGTAATCTTAAAGTACTTCGACAAAATTTCTTCCAGATTTCAACATAATCTGCGTGATCTGTTCCATTTCGGTGCTGGAAATTTTAGTTCGACTAGTTGTGAGACTGCAAACTAATTATATTCGGTAAGATAATGTGTTGAAAATAAATTAATAGGGAATCAAATTTTTCGTACGTTGCTTCAGTTTCCAAGCATCATGTATATATTTTTCATTATAATATAGAAACGTAAATTACAGCAAAAAAAGTGACTTGTAATTTTTAATTTGTCACAGTGACTGATATATGATAAATATTTTACATAAAACTCCAAAATCAGCTTTAACATAAAATGTTGGATTGAAACACAGTGCTCTACGAAATATTTAACAACAGAGATTTTAAAAGCTTCTCTGACTAAAAAAGCTACTTCTCTCCAAAAAGTAAACTTTATTTTATAGTATAATAAATACTAGCAGCTGAGCTTCTAGTTTAAAACTGTAAAATTCATGGCAATATACTGTAAAATTCCTAATTTTACATTAATGAACTGCAAAATTGTTAATTTTGCAGTTTATTACTGTGTGTACGCACTTTAAAGCAGAAATGCTTGTCTTCTTGCATTCTGCCCCAGGCACTAAGGTGCTTCGTACATCACATCCGTTTGTTCTTACTGAACTAAACGATTTGACGCCACACATAGCGTTCGCTCATAACAACAACAAAACTTTAATGCGCATCTCTTATATACGTGTTAGGCCGCTGCGCCCTCTAGGAAATTAAAGTAAAAGTTTATAAATCAAATTAGCATAACTTTGCTGAAGCTATCAGCAACACTGTTAATTTAACAGTTAAAAGCTGCAACCTCAACGGCGAGTATTATACTGTAAAATCAACAGTTAGTTTTTGCAGTGTTGGAATGCTTTATGAAAGTGTCCATGTTTATTTCCAGAACTTCTTCCAGATTTTATTTCTCCGTGAAAAAATAGTAAATATTGTTTTTCGCTTCGTTTAAACTTTTTATTTCTTTATTTTCCGTAATTAGCTTGAAGGAAATTATCTGTGATAAGTGGAAAGTTTCTAAAGGGATAAAAGAAAAAGCGTTCCGAAATGATTTTTCAAAACACTATAGGGTCATTCCACGTTAAGTGATCCAAAATCTGAGAAAATTTTTACCTTACATTTTTGTATTTCTTTCACATTTGGCTCATCAATTGTACCCCTTGAGGTAATCAAAAGTCTCAATTTTTGGATTTTTATCTCTATTATTTTTTCATTTATGAGACTTTGAACTTTGGAAAAACCCTCGTTTTTCCATGGATAAGGGTACATAAAAGGTACCATAACTCGGCAGCAAATATAGATAGAACGATTTGGTAAATGGCATTTTAAAGTACGTTAGTTGCCGCTTAATCGGATATGCAACATGACTAATTTGATAAAAATTTTCTTTTTCAAAAAATGAAATTTAAATTTCAAATTTAAATTTCTCAAAAAACATATAATGAATTTTTTTGAAAAAATTCTCAAAAATTCTTGTGTATTTCATCTATGTTTGTACAAATTTTTAGATTGGGATCTCAATGGGATCATATTTTTTTGAATTTTTGAATAAAACTGTATAGGAAAAAAATGATATTTTTTAGATTCTATTTATTTAAATACTAAGTTCTCTTGCTCGTGATGGTCTAAAAAGTAGTAAACAAACATGAATATGTTTAAAGTGAGCTGGCATGAGCTTATAGATTTGTCAGGTTCACCCCCTACCCCTTTCTTCCCCGCACAACCACTCTTTTTTAATTCAAAACTGTTCAAAATGTTTAAAAAAAAACAAAAACTCTTTGATACAAAATGAATAGTAAACTTATTTAAAGTGGGGAAATGGGTTTCCTTATAACTAGACGAAGTATCCCCCTCCCCACCCAAATATACCATTCACACTATACTAATATGACGTCTAACCTGGGGATTGAGTTGAGGATTATTTTCAACCTAGGTATATATATTGTTTTTCAGACGAAGTGTTTCTTTTCGATCCGAACTTCAAAGTGTACTTCCATTCAATATCTGAAATTTAACTTTATGATTCATTTCATCTTCTACCCCAGCACCAATCTTCAATTTTGAAGGGAGGAAATAAATGGGTCGCCCCAATATCATAGCAAACAGCAAAATAGCACTGTTTCGCCTTGTTCTCATCGTTTTTTCTATTCTTTTCGCACAAAACTGAAAATAAATCAAAATATCAGATCATATGTCTGTGTCCCCATAACTATCTTTCCACATTATCTTGTGTGCAGCTGTTATTTAATTTTTTTAATCGTTTGTGTTCTTTTTCATTTTGTTGTAAATTAAAGTAATGCAGCAAGATATATCTATATATATATATATTAAACAAACACTGCTTTTTTGAGCACAACCTCACATGTTGTTTAACTTCTTTACAGATTGCTCCCCCACCCTACCCTATCTTTCCACTCCAAACTTTTATTTTTTTTATCATCGCGCCTAGCCCCATTTCAAAGCCTTAGTCTACTGATGTCTGGTAGTGTTTCAGTTTGTTCTGTTTTTTACTTTTTCCTATTAGCTCATGAGCTTTGTCCAATAAGAGAAAGGAAAGGCAGTGATGGGGACTGACATACACTGAAGTGACAAAAGTCATGGGATACCTCTTAATATCGTGTCGGCCCTCCTTTTGCCCGGCGAAGTGCAACAACTCGACGTGGCATGGACTCAACAAGTCGTTGGAAGTCTTCTGCAGGAATATTGAGCCATGCTGTCTCGATAGACGTCCATAATTGTGAAAGCGTTGATGGGGCAGGATTTTGGGCACGAACAGACCTCTCGATGGTGTCCCATAAATGCTCAATGGGATTCATGTCGGGCGATCTAGGTGGCCAAATCATTCGTTGGAATTGTCCAGAATTTTCTTCAAACCAATTGCGAACAGTTGTGGCCCGGTGACATGGCGCATTGTCATCCATAAAAATCCCATCGTTGTTTGGGTACATGAAGTCCATGAATGGCTGCAAGTGATCTCCAAGTAGCTGCACATAAGCATTTCCAGTCAATGTTCGGTCCAGTCGCACTAGAGGACCAAGTCCATGCCATGAAAAAACAGCCCACACCATTACGGAGCCACCACCAGCTTGAACGTGCCTTGCTGACAGTTTGGGTCCATGGCTTCGTGGGGTCTGCGCCACACTCGAACCCTACCATCGGCTCTTACCAGCTGAAATCGTGACTCATCGGACCAGGCCACGGTTTTCCATTCATCTAGGGACCAACCGATATGCTCACGTGCCCACGAGAGTCGCTGCAAGCGATGTCGTTCTGTCAGTAAAGGCACTCGAGTCGGTCTTCTGCTGGAATAGCCCAAGAAATCCAAATTTCTCCGCACAGTTCTAGCAGACACGTCCATTGTACGTCCCACATTGATTTCTACGGTGATTTGACGCAGTGTTGCTTGTCTGTTAGAATTTACGACTCTTTGCAGACGTCGCCGGTCTCGATCTTTAAGTGCAGGCGGTCGACCACTGCGCTGTCCATGGTGGGATGTTATGCCTGAAATTTCATACTCTCGGCACACTCTTGACACAGTGGATCTGGGAATGTTGAATTCTCTAACGATTTCCGAAATGGCATGACCCATGCGTCTAGCTCCAACTAACATTCCGCGTTCAAAGTCTGTTAATTCACGTCGTGCGGTCATCATCACGTTAAAACCTCTTCACATGAATAACTTGAACAGAAATGAAAGCTCTGTAAAAGCACTGCGCATTTATACCTGTTCTATGCGATGCTACTGCCATCTGAAAATTTGCATATTGCTATCCCATGACTTTTGTCACTTCAGTGTTAATAACTGTGAACAACTTTAATTTTACTCTTTCCAGTTTTCTCGTGCCCCTTATCAAAATTAATGCGGTAAAGCACATTTATGAGATCACAAGGAGAGAAAGGCAGTGCTGGGATATATCTGAACTTATTTCTTTAGTTTTTGTAATAATGGAAACTATGAAACAAGGAACAGTGCATTTGCGTTGCTTGGGCGACCCATTTATTCCTCCCTTCAAAATTGAAGATTGGTGCTGGGGGAAGGATGAAATGAACCATAAGTTTAAATTCAGATTTTGAATGGAAGTACACTTTGTGAAGTTCGGATTGAAAACGAAACACTTCGTCTGAAAAACAATATATACCTAGGGGGAAAATAATCCTCAAATCAATCCCCAGGTGAGACGTCATATTAGTATAGCGTTAATGGTATATTTGGGTGGGGGAAGGGTTGTACTTTGCCTTGTTATAAGGAAGCCCATTTACCAACTTTAAACAAGTTTACTGTTCATTTTGTATCAAAGAAGCTTTTTTTTAGCATTTTAAACAGTTTGGGGGGAAAATGGTTGGGTCAGGAAGGAAGGGAGGGGGAGCTGACCAATCTACAAGTTAATGCTAGCTCACTTACCTAGAGTAAAAATAATAGTCAATTCAATCCCCAGGTTAGACGTCATAATAGTACAGCGTTAATGGTATATTTGGGTGGAGGAGGGGGATACTTCGTCTAGTTATAAGGAAACTCATTTACCAACTTTAAATAAGTTTACTATTCATTTTGTATCAAAGAGTTTTTTTTTTAAACATTTTGAACAGTTTTGAATTAAAAAAGAGTGGTTGTGCGGGGGAGGAAGGGGGGAGGGGGTGAACCTGACAAATCTATAAGCTCATGCTAGCTCACTTTAAACATATTCATGTTTGTTCACTACTTATTAGACCATCACAAGCAACAGAACTTAGTATTTAAATAAATAGAATCTAAAAAATATCATTTTTTTCCTATACAGTTTTTTTCAAAAATTAAAAAAAATATGATCCCATTGAGATCCCAATCTAAAAATTTGTACAAATATAGATGAAATACCCAAGAATTTTTGAGAATGTTTTCAAAAAAATTCATTATATGTTTTTTAAGAAATTTAAATTTGAAATTTAAATTTCATTTTTTGAAAAAGAAAATTTTTATCAAATTAGTCATGTTGCATATCAGATTAAGCGGCAACTAACGTACTTTAAAATGCCTTTTACCAAATCCTTCTATCTATATTTGTTGCCGAGTTATGGTACCTTTTATGTACCCTTATCCATGGAAAAACGAGGGTTTTTCCAAAGTTCAAAGTCTCATAAATGAAAAAATAATAGAGATAAAAATCCAAAAATTGAGACTTTTGATTACCTCAAGGGGTACAATTGATGAGCCAAATGTGAAAGAAATACAAAAGTGTAAGGTAAAAAACGTTGGCTCACTTGACATGGAATGACCCTATATGGGTTTTGCAAAGTTTATCTTCAAAACAAAAATAATATATTTTTCAGGAATTCAAATTATTTATAAAAGTGGAGTTTTGAGCAGTTTTTACTTTGCAACTTTAACTAAGATAAAACTAAATAAAAAAAAATGTTTTAAAGCTTTGAATCTACTAAACATTAATTTTTTAGACTTATAATATTGAATATGATACGAAGAGAGTTTCGGAATCTAATTCATATGTGTCATGCTTTTCTACAAAAAAACAGTTTACTGCAAACCTTGTATGTACCTAATGTAATTCTTGAACCTGCCTATGTTCAGAATAAAAATTAAGAGGTTTTTCAAGATAATATTTTTGAAAGGACGGTTTGTGTAGGGCAACTTATAATACATGCCTCAGCATGCATTTTGTGCTGTAGTTTTAAGTAGAAGGTAAAAATCAATTAATTGTTTTATCAAAATAATGTATGCATTATTTAAAGTGTGTACCAAAATAATTTATTATGTTTCAAAAGCAAATTACTCTGGAAATATTTGTAACAGCTGTGGTGTATACAGCACAAAACTATGTCATTTAACTTTGTAAAAATGTGATGTATTTAAGTGGCTAACCTTTTATTTTCGATCAAAGCGCTTTCAGAAAAGGGAAAACGAAATCTTTCAAAACGAGAATTTCTGAAAAGCCTCGGAAGAAAAAAGCATAATGGACAAATTACCCACCCAACTAAAGAAAAGAAAGAAAAAGTAGCAGCCAACTTTTTCAAAGACATAAAATATGTTCTTGTAGACAGTCAATTAATTTAGGATCAAGAAAAAAAAAATATTTCCAGCAACTCGTCACTCAAAGTAATTTATGGGGAGGTTGATGATTCTGTGTTGTGAACGAAAGTTTTATTTTTCTGTGAAGTCATCAATGTCTGAATATATGAAGAAAATTTATCTCAATAATTTCTATTCCGAGAGCAATTTTGAGGTTTAGCTATTTCGGTAAGTTTAAAAAGGTTTAAAACTGAATGTAAAACTGAATGAATTGTGTGTGTGTGAATTAATATATATATATATATATATATATATATATATATATATATATATATATATATATATATATATATATATATATATATATATATATATATATATATATATATATATATATATATATATATATATATATATACAGGGTGTCCACTCCAATCGTGGACCAATAGCTAATTTCTAAACCGTTAGAGATAAGCATATAGTTTATTTGGGAAAAAATCTCCAAATTACGAAAGGAATTTTGGGTCGATTCAATGTTTTTCAAAAAATCAAATTTTGAAAGAGTTACGAAATTTAAATTTTTATACAGCCCCCCAGTCCTATCAATCATATTTAGTGAAACATTCTTGACAATGTAACGTTTAAAACTAAAAAAAAATCACTTTTCTACCACAAAAATTGACCGAGTTATGACGTTTTGAAAAATCAAGATTTTGCATTGTTTCATGACGTCATCGAGAGATCGCTTAAGGGACCGTATGCGAAATCCTTCAAAATCTTGATTTTTCAAAACGTCATAACTCGGTCAATTTTTGTCGTAGAAGAGTAATTTTTTTTTAGTTTTAAACGTTACAGTGTCAAGAATGTTTTACTAAATATGATTGATAGGACTGGGTGGCTGTATAAAAATTTAAATTTCGTAACTCTTTCAAAATTTGATTTTTTGAAAAACATTGAATAGACCCAAAATTCCTTTCGAAATTTGGAGATTTTTTCCTAAATAAACTATATGCTTATCTCTAACGGTTTAGAAATTAGCTATTGGTCCACGATTGGAGTGGACACCCTGTATATATATATATATATATATATATATATATATATATATATATATATATATATATATATATATATATATATATATATATATATATATACACATATATTCATATTCAAAAATTGGTTCGTAAGTAACAATACATAGTATTGTAGAATTATATGGCAATAATAAAAGAAATAGTGTAACTTGTTAGAAAAGAATAATAATAAATAGTAATGTAGTGTATGATATAAAAAAGCTTTATAAATGAAAAAATGTAACTAATAAATAATGAGATGATGAAGCATTCTAATACGAAAAAGATGCACACCCGAAAGTCATATAAATAATAAAATGAAGTAAACTAACGACATTAGTATAACAATGAACAGACAAAAAGGTTGTTTCAATACAGACCGTCTTAATATCTAGTGATGCAAGCAGTAATAGTGAAACAGTATTTAATTAATGATACTAATGTGACAATGAGGTACATTCTAAAGCTAATATTTGAAATATAGTTTTAAATAAATATGTGGGACTTGTTTGCAGATAAATTAATAATAAGTAAATTTTTGGAATTCAGCAACAGTGACGGATATCAGTATTGCAAATCTTGACAGCTTATAACAGTGAAATCAACAAATTGAAACTCACACAGCTGTGCAAGAGTGTTTAATGTTTTATTTTGTGCTGTACAAAAGTTAAATAAAAGTAAAATATGTCACTCAAAAACACCCATAATTGACTTAGAAATTAAACTAAAGAAGTGACTTATGTAACAGTAAGATGTGACACTTTTTCCAGCAGTTAAATGTTATTCTAAAGTTAAAGTTTTTTAAAAGGGCTTCTTCACCATTATTTTATTGTTAAGGATTAGAAGGCTCTTTCTTAGATTAGCATAAGAAGGTTGGTGCATTTCAGAATGACTTTGTGATTCAATGTATTTGCTAATTGTGTTAGATTTTAAAACAACTTTTTCTTTCTATTATGAAGTCAAAGAAATCATTCTATAACCACACTAATACATATATTTTTCAGTTGTGAACTACCAGCAGTGTAACCAATATGAAATAATTTTTCAAAAATAAATATTTAATTACATAGCATTTTTTTTAATTTGATTGAAATTTGGTCCGATTAATGACCTACAAACTTAAGCAGAATACGTGACGTAGCAGGGGGGAGGGTGGCATTTAGTTACAGACAAGAGTAAAGCTTCGTTTACGCTCTTAACAAGTATAAACTGGAGCTGTTCCACGTGTTAAAACTCTTTATTTTTAATACTTTCTATTCACCTTCATGCATATTTTCTTGAATCTTATTCCTCCACAAATTTATATAAGCACAAAATGAATTAAAATAACTCAATGCCTAAACTTACAAAATTTCCGTAACACGCTACAAAAATTGGCCTAAATTTGTTCAATTCATTAATATGATAAGCAACGTACTTTAAGCTGGTAAGTAATCCATAAATATCATTTGTTTTCTGGAATAACTAACTAAGCAACATCAATAGCTTCCGGTATCGAAAAAAATCACACTTTTTAAACTATAAGTTTAATATTGATAACGTATATCATACTTTAAAGAAATAGTCATTAAGTACACTTTAGTGCTAAGCAATTATATGTTACATCGATAAATCACCAACCCAAAAATGTTTGATTATTGTTTAAGTTATAATATTCTATTGATTGCTTTTATAATGGGTTTTTAAATTGAATACGAAAGTTTTAATTACAATAGTTTAAATACATTGCTTTATCGATAAAGGTATTTTGTCAATACACTTTTCGAAGCACAACACATTTTCTTAGAATTTTAAAACAAATTTTCAACTCTGGTATCTGCTAAGTATTTTTAAATTATAATAAATGCTGTATCGGATTTTTATGAAACTTTCCCCATTATCCTAAAAACTACAAGCAAGTAACTAATTAAGAGTATATTCGTCGATAGGTTTCATTAACAATTTTAGATAAATTGAAGTTTATTTTATTTATTAAAGAATCGATAGTTTGAGCATCGAGTTTACAGTGAAAATAAAATCACTTCCAAGAACATTAATCGTTAGTAAATAATTCTTATTGCGATTCGTTCGTTTTAGGAAAACATGCAAAAGAAGCATTTGCATTTCTTTTAAAATTATCGTTAGTCCACAAAACGTTTATAGCTTACAAGGTTTTAGTCCTCTTTAATGAAAACTATCACGCAATACTGTAGTAAGACTCAGAAATAATGGGTATTTTTTCATTATGACAATTACCGGTTCTCTAAAAAGGTTTCAATGTAAATATAATCATTCCGATTTCCCAATTTTTTTCTAAAATGTACAAAAAGGAATAAAAAAATTAAAAAAAAACTCCAATGTTTTGTCTTTGCTCCGTGAAATAAGAAATTACAGTACTTTTTCAAGCATTAGTTTGGATTTCTAAGACATTAAAGACGTCTCTCGTGACGCACGTTTGCTGCACCTGAAATTTCTGAAGATGTTCATTTGTATGTATTTTGTTTTGTATTAACCAAAGCATTTCAGTGAAGTAAATTGTCTTATTGAAGGATCGCAATTGTATAATAGAAACATAATAAGGTAAACTTTAACAACATAGTTCAAAACATATTATCAGAAACTGAACTTTGCAAGTATCAGACATTCATTTACCCAATGACCTTGACTTTTGCTTACGGGAGCCACTTAGCAAACTCAAGAGCCAGCCGATGCAGACAACCAGAGTAAAAACAACAATAACTTTTACTTAAACTTAACGAAAAGACGGTGGACTAATGGGCATATCACACGTAGCAAAATGCCTTCAACTTTGCTATAACTTTGATGCGCTTCAACCGCGATTGCGCAATTTCGACCGGAAAAATTTCCGTGTGCATTGCTTGAGTCCAACGTTTTCGCTTCAACTGTTTTTCTTCCTTGCAAAATAGTTGCATGAACTTCAACTTTCTGGCAAAATCAGCCAATCAGGAGGCAACAATCTTTTGACCTGATGACGTCAAAAAACAATATGGTAGTCTATAGCAGTGGTCGGAAGTAGCGCGCTACAAGTAGCGAAACTACTGTAGTAGCTACATTTTTTAGTAGTTTGTAGTGTAGCGCATTACTTTTTAAAAAAAGTAGCGTAGTGAGTAGCGCGATACAAAAAAATAGTAGCTTGTAGCGATTTCTGAAAACTACTTTTAAATTAAAAAAAATAAATAAATAAATGAAAAAAATTAAAAAAGAGAGAACGAAGGGAAAAAACAGAGTTTTTCTTGTGGCGAATATTCGTAAAAATTGTAAAAATATCTAAAAAATGACAAATTTTTAGCAAAAAAAAAGGAACAAAAAGGAAAAGTAACAAATAAATTCAAAGACAATTCCTATTTCTATTCCATATTCGAATGAGGTAAATTTTTATTCTAAACCACTTTTCGAATTTTTTCGGTCGATCTTCAAACGGTGTATTCTTGTTATTTATTTTTTTTTTCTAAAAAGTAGCGAAGTAGCAACTGCATTTCAAAAGTAGTGTAGCTCGCTACATTTTAAAAAAGTAGTTGTAGATGTAGTTAACTACATTTATAAGAAAGTAGTTGTAGTTGTAGTTCGCTACGAAAAATATGTAGTTTTTCCAACCACTGGTTTATAGCGATATCGACATGCACGTGGAAAAATCGTATAGCATGGATGAAAACATTGGAATAACTTCAGGTGAGTTGTTAATAACATATTTTTATTTAAAATCTTTATTTGATAGAAACTTTCTCGTTAGCATTGTGTTTCTAACCGATTCAAATATCTTTGAGAGCCTGGCAACCCTGATGGATTTTTTTCGGTTGAAGCGCATTGAAGTTGTAACAAAGTTAAAGGGATTTTGCTACGTAGTATTTGCGCTTTACACACGTGTGGCATCTGCCAACTGCAAAAACTCCAATAGTTTTATAAATATAAAATAGCAGAAAAAGTTCATTGACAACAATTGATATGCAAATTGAACTTGAACATATTAAGAACAAAAACGTGCAATATGTATGTACTTAGCGCCAACCTTCGCCGTGCAAAGAAAACATCAATCAAAAAGAAAATAAATAAAAAATGAACAAATCTAAAACTTGTTCCTACACATTTATTGTTGAATGATATTCGCATTAAAATATCAGAGAACAAAAAGCAAATTTCCAAAATTTAACTTTCCAGCGGGCGCTGGAAAGTATCAAATTTTCAGATGTACTAATACATTTTCTCCACCAAATTTGAGAAAGACTCTTCCGTTAGTTAATTACAGTCAAATAAAGATGAGCCTGTACGTAAAAAAAAAAGTCTGAATTTCTTGGAACCTAGATTGACGCGTAACTCTCTATCTTTCTTGTTAAAATAAAAGTACAATAAAGCTAAAGTCCAACATATGACAAAAACTGCAAAGAAAGAAAGAAAGAAAGAAAGATAAATGAAAAGTTTGCTAACACTGCCTTCTATCATCCTATGACAGCATAAATCTTCTGCTCGCTTTTTTCTACCAAACAGAGAGACAATAACGTAAGGAAGGACGAAACATGGCAAAGTAAAATTAAGGAGCAATATTGTTAGTTCAATAAATGAATTGGCTCATTTTCTAAAATATTTTAAAACCATACTATCGAAAAATTGGTTTTACGACAGATTATTAGCTTAAAGGACAATGATAGTTATGTGTAAGCAAATATTTTTAAGAATTCAAAAAAAATGCACAGATTGCTGTCTATTTTAGCATATGCAATATAATTTAGTAAAAATGTCTTTTCTTATGATTTTGTTTTTGTTTTTACTAAGGAGTATTTAACATTTTTTAAAGGAGCAAAACATAAAAGCAAGCTCATTTACTTTCAAGGTCTAAACTGTATGTAAGTAAGATAATATAAAGTTCAAAAATAGAAAATACTATCTTTGTTTCCGGATTTTTTTTTCTCAATTTTTTTAGTGTTTTTTGGCGAAAAACTAGAGTATCGGCCTGAATCCCCTAAGCATCATGTCCACAAAAGTTTTGGGTTGTAAAATAATAATCATAATGATAATAAAAAATAAATAAAATGAGAAGAATGAAAATAAGTATATTTATATTATAGCATTAATATATGTTTATATTACCGGCGGATGCTCCTTTGCCATAAATGGATTTTATATACACACACACACTCACACATCTATATCTATATATATTCTGATTCAAATTCGATATATGTATGTACATTGCAACCAAAAGTCTTATTTCCTGAATTTTCAAAGAATGCTCCAAGTTGGGCGAAAAATTTATTTTTACGCATTTCCACAAATCAGTGACTTTGGATAGCAAATCTGAAGCTTATAAAGCTGAAAACATATGTGAATGTAAATTTTATGCAGGAAAAACTTGCTACAATTTTGGGCATGGAATTTTCAGACGAGAAAAAGCACGCATAAAAAACTTCAAGCATTCAAAGCGAGAAGAAACATATTTTTACTACTTGTATTATTTTATGTATTTTACATATATTGAACGTTCTTTTTTGTGAAAATGCACACAAATAAGCAGAAAATATACAGAAAACTGAAAACTATTGCTTCCGAATGGTGTCATTACGAATTGTGCTAGTAAAGTACGTTTTTAGAAAATTGTTTATTATCGCACTGTTGGATCGACGGCTCCTACTTAAAACTAAACTTTACTAAGTAGGCAATCGAAAAATTTGAGAGAAAAGTACTTATTTTTTCTTATTCGCAAAAAAAAAAAAGTCTGGAGAGCCTATTGCACTTTGGGCATGTATACGTAATCGTTTGATTCTTTTATATTCATCCATCAATTTTAATATTATTTATTTATTTATTTATTTATGACAGTTTAATTTGTATTTAAACTTTTTCATCGTGTATGCGAGTCTGTAACTAATGCGAAAGAATTCTGTAGTCATTTACTTATTCATTCTCTTATTTTTTAATTGTCAAACATTTGGTCTTTGTCTTATTTTCTTATTTTTTATTTATCTAAAAAGTCATTATTAGATTTAATGAGCGATTGAGTAATTGAATAAATGCACGAATGAATGAAAGTGGTTGCTTTATTGATTGAACGAATGATTAAACTATCTTTTTTCTGTTAAATTAATTAGTCCTTTGAATCTTGTTATTCATTTCATCATTTATTCAATCATTCATTTACCAGTAACGAACTTATTTAATGAACTATTTATTTATTCATTCAGGAAATCAAACAAAAAATTCTATTAACCATTCATTTTACTTTTTTATTTTTTCATTTTTCGAAATATTTTTGTTTCACTTATTCATGTACTCACTTAGTTACTCATTCAATCATTTATTTATCAACCAATTTTTTGTGAATTTATTCATTCACTCATTCATTTATTCACTCAGCCAGTTATTTAATCATTTACGTATTTGTTCGTTAATCAGCCAATAATTTATGTGTTTACTCCTGCACTATTGAAGCCATTTTTTCTTTCTTTCATGTATATTCCCTCATTTAGGTATTTATTCATTATTTTTTTTTATAAAACTCTTTACTGTTTTTCGGTAACTGACTTATTTTTAAAGTCTATTTCTCTTCTTATTTCCTCTGTCATCAATTTCGTACTTTGCTTCTGGTTACCGGGTTAAATTCAGCACGACGAAATGTACGATACTTCCGATTTCATCAGCGCAGAGCTCTTAAACTCTTATGAATGAAACGAAGATGTGTCTTCACTGGTCCTGTGGTCAAAAGCGCTTGCATTGCTATGCACGCGGTTCGGGTTCGATACTATCGTGTGTGATTAAAATAACTTACGAATTTGTGTAAAATTGATTGGTAGTGGGAAAGAATGAACACGGCAAATATAAAATAAACGAATACAGTCGTCGCTTGATATAACGACCTCCTCCGTTCCACAGAAAAAAGTCTTAAAACGAGTGGTCGCTATAAGAGGTAGATTTATTTTTCAAATACAGATGCATCATGCCGATTGTTAAAGATTTTAAGTACTCATCTGTTTTCAGAGGAAATAATTATATTAGTGCAACATATACTATAACAAAATATTAAACAGGTTTTTAACTAGAAATATAGGGAAGAATTATTGCATACTTACAAATTCTTTATTTCATGAACAAAAAAAGAAGTTTGTCTTTTTGCAAAACATACTTTTCCATTTCAACTCTAAATGATATTTAGTGTCCAATATTTTTTTTTTTTTTTTTTTGCCTTGCAAAAAAACGTTTTAAATTCCTACTACAATAAGAAGCATTTTTCCACTAGTAGCTATCGCTATGGCCTTCATCTGAACATGGTACATTAAGTAAGGAACCTCCTTTTGTTAAGGTTGTACTGAATACTGAAGACTCCATGAACTTTGTAAGTACACAATAATCAAAGTGATGTCTGTTTGGAAAAAACCAGAAATATTGTACACTGAATTTGATTGCTATATTGGACTGAGCAATACATAAAGGTCGTTATAGCGAAAGCAAATTACTAAAAGTAAATCGGGATAAAGTTGGGGTCAGTCCCACTGGTCGCTATAATGTGATGGTCTCTATAATATGTGCTCGTTATAAAGACTGTCGACTGTACTCGAAAGTAATCTTTAAATACTTATGAGGCGTAAAAATTGCTCAAAAACGCAAGCACAGTTACAATATTTATAGAACAAGTTGGTGGTAAATGTAAGCCATTCTCCTTTTGAGTGCAATTCATTTATATTAAAACGGTACTAAATGCCTATTTCTTTTACAACAAGAAAGGTATAACAGTTAAATGTATCATAAACGTTTCAAAAGTTTACCTCAATATAATTTTGAAACGAAAAAACTTTAAAATAAAATATAAAAAAAAAGTTTTTAAATTTAAAAACTATTTCTATCATCTTGATTTGCTCTAAAAAGTATGGAACAAAATAAATACATAATTTCTTGAGGACAACTGTCAAAAATTTCTGTTGATATAATTATATCTTTATATGTTGATTAATTCTAAAGCAGTAAATAAAATTTAAATTAAAAATCTGAGAGACGAAATAGGCGGTACATTTCAAGTTATTCACAGTAAGCTGTATACCGCCTATTTTGCCTCTCAAATTTTTTATTAAAATTTATTTGCTGCTAAACAGTTAAAATTGCATTTTTTGTAAACAACCTATGTGCATTATTGTTTTAAGAAATGCATAGAAAATTGATGAACAAAACATTGAAAAACAGCACATACCTAAACTTCTAATTATTAGTTCATCAGTTTCGCGTGAAGTCACACTGAATAAATATTTCCTTGAAAGTTCTGGCAATATTATTCCTGAAAAATCATCCTTAGACTGGGATTTGAGTTTTAGAAATTTGATATAGTTCATTTACTTACCATATTACTTTAAAACATTTTCTATTCTAATATTCCATTTTCAGAAAATATCATTAACCAGTTTCAAGGAACTGCGCGTCTAAGGCAAACATTATTAAAAATGAATAATTATGAGGAAACGTGCTTATGTATATTGACTTCTACTGCTTATAAGACTAACCATTCACTACTTTTCTCTTGAAAATGTTTCACAAACCTCAAAGTAATGTAACAAAATTATAATATATAAAAGATTTTCTGCAGTACCACTGAAATATCTACTTATATTAAAAACTGAGTATCTTTCTAACTATCTTTCTTTCTATCTTTCTAACTATCTTTCTATGTCACGCTTCTTTCTCCTGAACGCTAATGAACTGAAAGTCGAACCAGGTACCGATAGATAGGTAATTTTTCAGGCTTCATTAGTTTCAATCTATATAATTATACGATTTTAATTAGCGAAGATATCAATTAATAAGTAGTCAAGTTTAAAGCGATTAAGCCTAATAAATGATTAAACTTCTAAGACATTTTTTCTTACTGTTGCCATTTTGAATTAAAACGTTAATTAAATTATTGATTTAAAATTCCAAGATATTTATTTCTTTCCGTTGCGATTTTAAGGCAGGAATTCAAGTGAAACACGGACGATCGCAACTCACCAATGCAATCGCAAATTCCAAAATTTGGATTCAAGTGAAACGAATTCACTTGAATTCGACTTACAGTAGCGGTTGCAATATGCGATCGCCTCGAAGCGACTGCAATGGTGTTTCACTTGAATTCGGCCCTAAATTAAAACGTTAATTAAATTGAACTTTTTAAAATGAAAGAGTGTTATTTTTTTCCATTGTCATTTTAAATACGTGCTATAACAAAGTTCTAACAATTGTTTTTCTTCTAATTATTAATGACATATTTTTTCCCGGGTACCATTTTGAAAATGTGTTTTTAAATAAAATTGCAATTGCTGTTTTTAGAAGGGACTTTTTCTGGCTTCGATCCAAATATTAAAAGAACTTTTTCGTTTAGAATTTTGCAATTAATTTTACCGGAAGAAAGCGGTTTGGAAATAATTGTTTTTGGAAAGGAATTTTATTTGTAATTTAGGGAGAGCGCTAAGTATGCGCTACTTGACATCGTCTTTATTTTTGAGGAAGCATGTGCAAATAATTCGATTGATTCTTTGATGCAGGAAAGCTTTTTAGCGAGCCGCTTTAGCGGGGAGTAGTTTATTAAACTTTTCCTTGATACTTTAAAGGCGAGCCGCCTTGGCGGCGAGTAGTGAATTGAAACTTTCCTCGCTACTGTAAAGGCGAGCCGCCTTGACGGCGAGTAAACTGTTTAAACTTTCCTCATTTCTTTAAAGGCGAGCCGACTTGGTGGCGAGTAGTTTTCTCAAACTGCCTTCACTACATTACAGCCCGTGCAACGCCGGGCTACGCAGCTAGTATTTTTAATAAAATTAGACCAATTTTTTTGATATCAGTTTATATTTTTACTTATTAATTTGTTTAAAGTATAAACAAGAACTCTTGATAGTCATTCATTTATTTTCCAAGAACAACGAAGGATGAGAACGCTCGAAATTTTGAGAAGTTTTTCAAAATTGTGTCAAATGAACTTAGAACGGAGAAGAAGCGCATAGACGAATGCAGATTATTTCATAAAAAATTGAAAATTTTACAAATTAAAAAAAAAAGTTACATTGTCTTAGTTCAAAAATGTTTATTCCCCGCTTACTAATATTTGAGGGTTATAGTATTACTAAGGTCACACGATGAGAACAAACAAGAATTTAAGATTTTGATACATTTTGAGACTTGATTTGTAGAAGGGTAGTATCGAGCATACCAATTCAGTCATTTAATGAAACTTTGAACAAATTGAGATAACTTTGCAAACCACTTAAAATTTTGTATATTTCCTTTTCAAAAAAAGGATACAAAAATAAAGGATACGGGGATTAAAGAGTGAATGTACGATAGAATAATTGAATTCATTCAAGGGTTAATTTAATGAATGAATATATGAAAAAAATGAGTAAATAAACAAAGAAAGAAAGAAAAAAGAAAAATAATAACAAATAGTTGATGAATTAAATACTCTTCTAATTTGCTAATGGGATTAAATGATTGATCGAATGATTGAAGGTTGACTGATCAAATCAATAAATTAATTTTATTGTGTGACCGATTGACTGGATGTATGACGGAATGAATAGACGAACGAATTGATGATTATTTTAATTTAACGACTTAATGAGTAAATACATTTTTTTGGCAGCCACTCGTGAGCATAATTAAAATCAATCAATATTGTTTAAATGTATTTCTACTTTAATCATATAGTTTGCATAATTTTTCCTCCAATATAGAATAAGACACGTTCACTTACAGTAAACAATTATGTACATGACGCTAGTTCCAACAATTTGATCTAAAATTGCACCCATAAATGCTTTAAATTTTTTTAAACTAAGACTAAGCTGCATTTAAAATAAATAAGTTTATATGTAAAAAAATATAAAAAATCATCAATGGGTGATTCCACGGTCACGTGTGGGACAATCAGATGAAATTTTCACTAACATTCATGTAAGTATACGAATAATTTATGGCTACAGGTTAAAAATTTTTGAACCTGGGGAAAGTACATTATGCATGTGATTTGAGAAGCAAAAATTTTTTTCCTGATATCTTTTTTAATTGGTGTTTTTTATTAAAGTATTATTGTCACGTGTGGGTAAAGCGTTCGGACATCAGTTTTTACACTTCACAACTCTAGTAAAAATTCCTGCGAATCTGTTATATTCTGGCAGCTCTAAATTTCTGAACATACAGTATGGTGTCCTACTAATAATGTTTTGCAGCGTTAGCTTTAAAAAATAAACATATACTACATTTGTAGCTAGTTTAGTAACTGTCACGTGAGGGACATAAATGTCACGTTGGGACATCTTGCGATTTTCACCCTATTGAATGGATAGAAACAGTTACTAATTGATGTGTAAAACATAATTTATTGTCCAAACCAGAAAATATCTACCTTAATATTAAAAAAAATATATTTGTAAATCAAAATGTCATTAAGTAATATACAGAAAGATCAAATTTTAACAAAATAAAGAATGCAAAGTAAATATCAGCAGGTGTTTCATTGATAGTCTTTAGAAATGAAATTTAAGTAGTTTTAAATGTTCGTAAATTTATAGCAAGCTCTCGTTTTACCAGAAATAGGTGAAGAAATAGTTTTAACAATCTCTTTTCTTAAGTAAGCATTTTCGTTTCGTCGTGTATGCCATTCAAAACCAACTGGAAGTTTTTAAGGCTATATTATATTTATAAAACATGTGTTACTTTCTACCCTTTTAAATATTTCCCCTGGATACGACTTTCTTTTCTAGTAAACAACAACTCATTTTAGTAGCTTTGGAATTAATTTCATGCAACTGCTCGATTGAAATGTGGAAGTCTCTCCTGAAAGGCGTTGTGTTCTGCAAGTTTGCCTTTGCAATAAATTTTATGGAAGCTAGATATGCTTCTAATGTTCGTAGCTTTTTTCCAGGGATTTTTGCTGCGCACTTTTTCTTCGAGATACTCCTTTCTATCTGATTATTTTAAGGAAAACTGAATGTTCTTCACAATCTGAAAGAAATTCTATTTTGAAATGGTATTAGGTACTAGTTTTATTTTTGAAACTTAAAATCATTTTTACAGTCGAGTCTCGTTGACTGGAAGTCCTAAGGGACTGGCTTAAAGTTTCGAGTTCGAAACTTTAAGCCAGTTTGGAAGTTTGAGCTATAGGAAGTTTCTAGTCTTCTGAAAGGTTTGGGAGCCAATTGGGGGGGGGGGGACTTCGAGACGAAAGAATATTCAAGTTATGAGACTTCGAGTTATCGAGACTTGACTGTAGTTAGGAATAATTTTTCAGTACTTTCGTTTTTTGAGTGTTAACATGCCTTCAAAGATGGCCGACACCAGCTGAATAATGGGGAGTAGTAACATGCTCTTTTCAAAGTAAGTTTACTGTGGTTTTAGATCAATTTGGATATTTCTACTGTTTTATTTCGAAAAAGAGTGAATGTTTTTTCCTTTTATGCCTTATTTTAAGGATTTCCCTGCAGTAAAATTTACATCCTTTTAAAAACTGCAATACTAAACAAAAACACAGATACCCAGATCGATACCGTCAAGCTTATAACCCCCCTTTTCTTGTATCGGGATTTAAAGTACCTCTACATACTAAACGAAAGATAGCACATAAAAAATCAATAATACTCATGTTTTTTTGCTCAGAACTAGTTTTGTTTAAAATGTCCTGAGCGTGGCGTCACGTGTGGGAAAACTTTAATTACCTTATAACTAATTACTAAATTAATTAGTTTTTTTTCAAATGGTTTTCAGAAATGCTTACACCCAAGTAGCACACTTTGTTTTTTAAAGGTTGTAAAATGGTTATTAACGTTGTAACAATCGCTTAAAAACCTTTATAAAACGTTTAAAGGTTATTTATGCTACCTGGGCACATATTAAGGTTACTTACAATCTGTAACCGTTTCCAGTTACAGTTTCTAGTTTAGCAGTAATTTTAAAATATACATCTTTTATGTCACGTGTGGGACATCAATTTACGTTAACTTTAACATGTAATAAAACAACTTGTACTGCGGAAAAAGACACTCACCCTTTCTTAAAATAAAAAATCAGAAATATCCGACATAATAGGAAAACAAAGTAAAAGCGCAATGAAACGAGCATGCTTTTACTCTACAGCATTCAGCTGGTGTCAGCCATCTTTGAAGCCCTGTTGCCACTCAAAAAACAAAAATTCCAGAAAATTATACCTGGATCTATATGAATTGAAGTTTAAAAAATAAACTTAGTACCTTGAATCCTTTCAAAAAAGAATTTTTTTCAGGCTGTGAAATGTCTGCTTTTCCGTGGAATGGCCCCAATTGATTTTGGTTCAGGGAGATTGCGTTGATTTGTTTTGGTTTGTGAAGTTAATGCAGAATTTTGTAGTATTTGAAAATATAAGCTTGACGTTACTCACTTGTTTGTTTTTGAAGTGAATCCTTTTTGATTATAATTGTCTGCAATGAAAAATATAATACGAATGCGACATGCTTTCAGAATTAAGTGCATGGGCGCACATAAACAGGTAAGATTTTCTGTATTAATTAAATTATCAAATAAAGCTTCTGAAGGAGATACCCGATGAGAATAAGCTTTTATTTCAACTTAAGGAGTTTTGTTACTCAAGTAATCCTATTTCATCATTAATCACGATTATTTAAATTATAAGGTGATTATAGCATAATAACAAATCACGTTGAATGCATAAGAGTCATTAATAAACTTTCTAAGCGGAAGAAAAGTGTCTCAAATGTCCAATTTATTTTCACATGATCCACCTTTTACGCAAATCACTGAGGATACTCAAGAGAAATGCTTAATTAAGAAAGTTTAGGAATGAATATACATTTATAAATCTGAAGTTTTATGTGTTTGCTTACTGCCAGGGTATCGAATGCATCTTTTCTCCTAGTTGTTTAAGGTTTAAAGGTTCGAAAACGGCTTACACTATTTTCAACTCGAAGAAGCTAGACGTGTAAAATTACTGAGTGCTATAAATCCTAATGTTATTAACTACGTTGGAAATTAACGCATTCGTTTATTGAGGGTTAGGAAACCAAAGAGTTAATCCATTTGATTGAAAAATTGTTATTTTGGACTTCCACTACTTGCCTCAAGTAGCACACTTCGTTTTTTAAAGGTTGTAAAATGGTTATTAACGTTGTAACAATCGCTTAAAAACGTTTATAAAACGTTTAAAGGTTATTTGTGGTACCTGTTGTAGCATGTAATACACCTCCAGCTCAGTTTTACCATTCAGACGCTGCAGTTTCGTCTTCATTTGCTAATGTTGTAGTACGCTACCAGTTTATTTTTGGTCACTTTTAGCTTCTTATAGAAGCTAAGCCTTCTGCCTTCAGTTCGGCTACTGCCTAAACAAGACAGTTGAGCTCTAATGAGGATGAAACTGCTTTATGTGGATGGTATAACCGAGCTGGGGGTGTATTACATGTAGTTCTGCCTTAGCTCTGGCTTAGTGGCGGTAACTTACTGCTCAGTCAACTCGCTGGTAGCACATTTATGTGCATTATTAAAAATTCAAGCTCTTATCAATTTTCTTTTTATCGTTTTGTTCTAAATTGTAATAGTATAAGTGACATAAAGAAGTGTCGTTTCAACTAACAGTGAAAAGGATAAATTATTGTATCGTTTTCAATAAACGGCTGTGTCTCAACTTAGTCAAGCACCATCGATTTATTTTTTGAAACATTAGCTAATTAATTAAATTATCTAGTTAAATGCATAGATAAATCCATCCATTCGTAATTCAATATAAAACCACTGACGTATTCAAACTGTAAAGTCTTAATGTGCATTTAAACAGTCATTAAAAATACTAAACATGCTTTATGAATAATGCGTATATAAAATCTAGGATTTTTAATTTGAAGTCAAACTTAAAATATGTGTTAGAAATATAAATAATACTGAACCTAAATGCAACATAAATTTATTAAAGTTCATTTCACTTCAATTTCGACAAGTTAAATTGAATTCTTAAGTAAATGTGACTGTGTTGGAAGACATTGCAGCCTAAGGGATATTTCAACATGTTTGTTAAGTTGGCAAATTCAATAAACCAGGCAAAACTTTTTCCTGTAATCAAATAAGCTCTACCTCTTCTAACTACTTACAAGGACTCTCCTTAACTCTTTTGTTCAATTACTGCTTTAAATACTTTAAGATTATGTTAAATTTGCTTATATCATAAATGCAGTAACAATGCTTTAAATTAAATTTCTGAATTTTCAGACGCAAACTATTTTCAATCTAAATGTTTACAAAAAAACAAAGTTGTTTCAAGATAAAATTATGCGTAGTAAATATAAATAAGATCAGGACATAATAAATTTAACGATTTTTTGTAATGAAGTGTTTTGTTTAGCAAAAGAGGGAAATGGGTGGTGTTGAGTAAGCCGATGCAAAATGGGACATCCCAATAATGTTACAAAAGGAGCAGATTTTCATAGGCAAAGTTACTTTTTGTAGGTTAAGTAAAATTTGTGTTGTTTTTGTAAAAATGCTGAGAAGTAATCTGTTATTGGATGTTTTCTGTGAATTTTGAATTGATCTGTAGCTTTCGCTAAAGTAATCCTAGTTGCTAATTGTAAGACGGTTTTTTATGTTGTTTTAAAGTATATTTACGTAGTAATAGCTTGATTTATTATCTTATTTAAAATGAATATCATATTATTTGGTAAAGATGTCAAAAACTAATGCGTGACAGTGGGGCAGAGCAAAATATCAACAAATTCTGTCTCTCTATATTTGTTGTTGCTTGAAAAATTTTGAACAAAGGCTTTTAGGAATCAATATCGTGCGAAAGCATGCAAGAAATAGAAATGGGTGAATGCACGAAAAGTGGTCCAGGCACGATAAGTTTTTTTTTTTTCACATGAAGTTCGAAAATGGAGTGAAAATTAATTTCATAATTATACTTTAAAATGTTCGTACGTTTCAATTTTCAACATCAATTTTGAGATTTTTTTTTATACATCAGATTTAGGCCCTATTAGACAGTACACAGATAGCGTCTAAAAAATCGTAAATACAAAAGCCATACTTCTCTTAATCATTGTTTTTTTTTCAAAACAAACTCTACTATAATAAATTTCTAATAAAGACTTTTAATAATTTTTCAACCTTTGCTAATTCTCAGACCACTTCTTTTGGGCACAGACGTAACGATTAAAGTAGAAAAGTTTTTCTCCAAATTTAAGTTAGAGGACTAAACGAAAAATATATCATACTAGCTTACCCGGCGAACTCTGTTCCGCCTTAAAGGCAATAAATAAGCAAATTTTTGAATTTATTAAGTTTTTTTATTAGAAAATACAAAAAAAATTAAGTACCTACATTAATCATCCATTATTGTTTCTGTATTTACAACCCATTTGAATGCGCTCCAGAAGCTGTCAGAACATGTGCTTTATGTCGCCCGGCACAGAAGCTTAAAAAAGGCTTAGTTAAAAAAAATAAGTTTTTCGGACTGCTTATCAACTGACTGCTCCATCCATAAATCCATTCAAACAAGCTTTTGTATATATAATAGTAGAAAGAAGAACAGCCACTTAAATGCAGTCCAGGAGCTATCCCACCAAGCGCTTTCCACCTCTTAGCCTCAGAGACGTAAAAACTCTTAAGTGACAATCGTTTCTGAAAGCTTTTCACATATAAATTTCAAGGGAAGTTTCGCGTTTGTTTATAATTTACTTCACAAAAAAAGTCAAATAACACTCAAAGCACCGCTAACTTACAACCTATTTACTGCACTCCGGAAGCTGCCAGAACGTGTGCTTTCTGTCGCTCAGCCATGGAGGTGTCAAAAAAGGCTTAGTAAAAAGGCTTAGTCAATAAGACATTTACGGGTCATTCCATTTTAAATCAACAAATGGGGTGCGCATCACCATTTTTGATTTTGATGAAAATTTGCATGTGTATTCCTTTTACTTCCCAGAGCTCAAAATAGTGTTCATTTCATTTTTAAAAAATTTACCCTTTGATATATAGGCCCTTTTTGTTGTTGGCAGCAGCGAAAATCGGGCGTTTTGATGCTTTGTCTTATGAACTATAACTTTTTTTCTATCAAAGATTTTGAGCTCAACTATAGCTCATTGGAAAGCTAAGAAAAAGATCTTTTTATATATGCTATCAATAAATTTCAGATTTAAAAAAAATACTTATTTTTTCAAGGCCAAAGTTCACGACGAAAATGACATTTTTTACTACTTTCGAACATTAAAAAACCCATGAAGGGTTCAAAGTAACAAGCCGATTTTTTCATCGTATATTCATAGTCATGGTTACTTACTGTATAAAAAAAATTGGCTTGTTATTCCACCTCCTTTATGAGATATGCCCCCCCAAACTTGTAAATTTTTTAAAAAATCCAATTTTCAACGCTAAAAAAATGCATGTGGGGGGCAAGATAAAAATTTTTTTACATGTGGTATTTTAAGTACTTTTTACCAGCTTTCTAATAAAACAAAAGTTGCTTTGTTATTCAAAGGCGTTTGGCAGATATAAGGGACTGAACTTTCAAAAAATTGCACAAAAACAACACGATTATTTTCATTTTTTTAAATCTTTTTTTTTATTTAAATGTAATTATGTACCTTATTCTTTGCCTTAAATGCTAAAAAAAGACTAAGAAGAGCAATGAAGAAATATATTTAAAGTTTAATAAGATAATTTAATATTTTTAACACCTGGGAATATAGAATACCACTAAACTTGTCTGATTTTTAAACATCTGATTGCTACCTACAACAGGACTGAGCATTTCTCAACTTGTCCAGGTTTGTACATACCATGTGGTCATCCTTGTTCTGACTTGCTCTCACATGTGTATCTTAGTTGTCTTTCAAATTCTGAAAGAAGTAGGTTGTTGAGCTAGTGTTTCTGCTGTAAAATCTTGTGAAGCTGATGTGATTTCTTTTCATTTCAAGTTCATTCATATTCACAGAATGTTTTGTTAAAGGTAAAAGAAGAAATTCTTTAGAATCCTTAAATATAAATTTAAATTTGTCTTTCTACATGTAAACTGTGAATAAGTTATGGATAACCCTAAATGCTCCATAGGAGTTTTTGAGAATGATGATTGTAATATTTTAAGTTACAGTAGGCAGTCTACTGTAAATAGTATTTCTGAGTACAGTGATGATGATAAAACTTTACTACACCTGAGTACTGGGTGTAAAACTATTGAAACTGTTTGTACCTACCATGCAAAAAAATTTCTTGCCAAGTTTTGCCACCTTTATGGAACTTCTTGCTGGTAGGTACAAACAGTTTCAATAGTTTTACACCTAGTTCTCAGGTGCAGTAAAGTTTTATCATCATCACTGTACTCAGAAATACTATTTACAGTAGACTGACTGCCTACTGTAACTTAAAATATTACAATCATCATTCTCAAAAACTCCTATGGAGCATTTAGGGTTATCCATAACTTATTCACAGTTTACATGCAGAAAAACAAATTTAAATTTATATTTAAGGATTCTAAAGAATTTCTTCTTTTACCTTTAACAAAACATTCTGTGATTATGAATGAACTTGAAATGAAGAGAAATCACATCAGCTTCACAAGATTTTACAGCAAAAACACTAGTTCAACAACCTACTTCTTTCAGAATTTGAAAGACAACTAAGATACACATGTGAGAGCAAGTCAGAACAAGGATGACCACATGGTATGAACAAACCTGGACAAGTTGTGAAATGCTCAGTCCTGTTGTAGGTAGCAATCAGATGTTTAAAAATCAGACAAGTTTAGTGGTATTCTATATTCCCAGGTGTTAAAAATATTAAATTATCTTATTAAACTTTAAATATGTTTCTTCATTGCTCTTCTTAGTCTTTTTTTAGCATTTAAGGCAAAGAATAAGGTATATAATTACATTTAAATAAAAAAAAAGATTTAAAAAAATGAAAATTATCGTGTTGTTTTTGTGCAATTTTTTGAAAGTTCAGTCCCTTATATCTGCCAAACGCCTTTGAATAACAAAGCAACTTTTATTTTATTAGAAAGCTGGTAAAAAGTACTTAAAATACCACATATAAAAATTTTTTTATCTTGCCCCCCACATGCATTTTTTTAGCGTTGAAAATTGGATTTTTTAAAAAATTTACAACTTTGGGGGAGCATATCTCATAAAGGGGGTGGAATAACAAGCCAATTTTTTTTATACAGTAAGTAACCATGACTATGAATATATGATGAAAAAATCGGCTTGTTACTTTGAACCCTTCATGGGTTTTTTAATGTTCGAAAGTAGTAAAAAATGTCATTTTCGTCGTGAACTTTGACCTTGAAAAAATAAGTATTTTTTTTTAATCTGAAATTTATTGATAGCATATATAAAAAGATCTTTTTCTTAGCTTTCCAATGAGCTATAGTTGAGCTCAAAATCTTTAATAGAAAAAAAGTTATAGTTCATAAGACAAAGCATCAAAACGCCCGATTTTCGCTGTTGCCAACAACAAAAAGGGCCTATATATCAAAGGGTAAATTTTTTAAAAATAAAATGAACACTATTTTGAGCTCTGGGAAGTAAAAGGAATACACATGCAAATTTTCATCAAAATCGAAAATGGTGATGCAACAACTTTTTTGAAAATTTGTTGATTTAAAATGGAATGACCCTTTAGCTAAATAGATAATTTGCAATAAAAATATATTGCGGTCCTAAATAGAGATAAAAACTATCCTATCATTTAAGTTGGACCAAACTGAAACTGCGTGCAAAATTTGGTTAAAATCGGTTCAGTAGCTGAGGAGTCCATCGCCCACAAACACAGGGACACGTAATTTTTATAATTAAGATTATAAATAATATTGATACATAAATCATGCACCTTAACTTTTATCTTCATGCATTTAGACTTTATAAAATATGCCATACATTTAACGCTTTTGTGTAGTTGTCTTCACATGTTGGATCTTTACATTCAAAAGTAAGGGAACAGGCAATTTTAAAGATCCATCTAAAAATATGTGTTAGCCTTAAAACCATGCCACAGTTAAGAAAAATTAGAGAGATGCTGATTTATTTATTTATATGCATTTAAAAGGTTAGGCTTGTTAAAAAAGAAAAAAACAGCTAAATAAAGAGTTATTTATTTACGTCCCCCCCCCCAAAAAAAAACCCTTAAATATTTTTATCTACGTACTTGCATGGCAAACAAGTTGAGAGAAACGGCAGAATCTTTACTTAAACAGAAAAGTGCGAATGAATTGAGAAACAGATGTTCAGTCATTAACGGATTTCTTTAATGTAATAAAAGTTCCTTCTCCTGTAACTCAAATATTTGTATCAAGTTGACATTGATTCACAGTTACACAAGATGACCTATGAAAAAAAATAATAGACATTCCAGATATCCAAATACTGAATGTTATGTCAACTATTAAAGACAAAATCATAGTAACTAGATACAGATATTCTGTACCAGATTAGACAGTGGCTTTTTTTGATAGATGAAATGAAACAAAGGCTGTTATTGAGCTATATGATTCATTTCACTTTCAAAATTTCACACAAAATTATAGAATAAGAATAACCATAGCTCATTCATGCATTTTCTGAGTCACACACACAACGCTGCTTTTAAAATTCCGTGGAAAAAAATAAAATAATCCTACAGTAAAACTCTTCCTACGAAAATAATCCAGATATTCTCCTTTATCATACTAAAAAAAAAAAAGATACAACGCAATTTTAAACTAACAAATAATGAAATCAAAGCAATACAATTGTAAAAACACAGATGATTTTTTAAAATGCTATAATGAAGTAGTCCTTTTTAAATTATTGATTTACAGCTTAGTTTGTTTTATTAAATACTTAAACTGTAATCATATAAAATAAATGTTATGAAAATTAACCCATCAAAATATCAAATCTGCATTTCTTATTCCGAAACCATACATTTCTCACCATTTAGATTGATATGTGCAATTTCACTTTAACGCATGCCTCGTTTTATGCAAGAACCTTTCAGCATTTTAAACAAACACTAAAGAGATATTTCCTATGTGCACAGGATCGCTCTTTAGCAGTATGCGCACAATTGCGCAAACTTCTGGAAAACCCGATAAGACAATAATGGGCGAAAATGCTTTCTCATGGGTAAAATCATGTTTGCGCTTTCAGGAATATGCAGTTTCAAATAAACTTAATAAGAGAAGAAATCTCATGTCGTATTATAATTACGAAAGGAACTTACTTTCATTATCTTAGAAGTGTACTGGCAGCTACGGAATTCTATCTTGAATTATGCCCATTACTTTTGGAAGCATTGTAAATCACGGCAAGGGAATCCAGGAAAGCATTCCTTTCATTGAAGTTATAGGAATTCGTAGAATTTCACTAGGGTCAAAGTAGGGTATTTGTGAGAATGTAAAATATGTATATTCTTATTTGTTTGTAACACATACTAATTTATTGACATGGTTAATATTACGGCTCGTGTCGATATTAAAAGTTTTTATTACAAAATGAGCAGAAATACAAAAGGGATTTTCTGGTGATTCTTCTGCAAAATAATGTAGCAGCGTCATGGGATCCCTGTGGATTAACAATGCAACAATGAATTCAATAATGAATTATAAGTTTACACTTCCATAAAGATGTATTTAATTACGAGGTTGTAAAATAATCAAAAACGTGCTAGTTCAAAATTTAGTCGCCTTCCAAGTAGTTTCATTCGAAAGTCGCACATTTGGCCCGTAATTCTGCTTCTGTGAAATCCTTTTTTTTCAGTTATCTTTAGAATGAGTGAACAGCATAGTAGTCCTATTCGCTTAATGTCTTAAATTTTCGAAATGCATTTTTATTAAAAAGAAAAACTCGAAGAAAGTGCTTTCATTTGTTACTATGACAAGTAAATTAAGGAGAATTAAAAGATGTTATGTGGTATTTATTCATATTATTAAGTACAAATCGTAAAACTGAAGCAATTAAAAAAAAATTCAAAATTTGGGTGAACTAATATAAAAAGAAAATTCACGCTAATTCCTGAAAAATATTCGATGAGAGCTTTAAATCATTTATGTTAAAATGCAATATATTTTTAAGTACACTGTTAAAAAATTTCCAGAAATTTTACGGTAAAAGTTACTGGCATCCATGTTGCAAGTCACTTTTACCGTAAAATAGTTTTTTACTGTAAAATTTTACAGAAGAGAAAACGAGAATTAAAAAAGCGCGCGATATGAACGACAAGGATTGAACCCGGGAACGAATTTATCTATTCAGCCATCTATTTCAGAGGCTAAGCTATACCAGAAAGTTAAAGCAAAATGCACGCGCGAATGTTGATGTAACGCGAGTGAGGTATAGGGTCATTTGATTGGTCAATCGTTTTCCCTTCTCGATACGCGGTAGAAGGAGAGAAAATTCTCGCTTGGAAAAAATTAGGGCTTTCAGAGTAGCACAAAATTTGATAAGCGACTATTTTTCCGGCGGGTTTTGCTTGTCGTGAGGGAGTAATAGACATCACTGGAAGTTCAAGAGAGTTAGAGAGTAGGTCCCCAGATGAGACACATAAGGAGAGCGGAAATAGGGTGTCGCCTGCATCTCACAGTAAGTCACGTGGTGATCAATTGGCGCTGCAATCGCATTTTCTATCGGTACAATTCACTAAAAAATTTCGGTACGGTAAACGTTACATTTTACAGTTCGCAGTTTGTTAATTGCTGATTTTATTTCTTCTTATAAAATGTCTTTTTAAATATTATATCGTAGGCAGAAAAAACTTTCAGTAAACAAAGTATTGTACCCTTTGGGGTCTATCGTAAGTTTTAAGGGACGATTTATCTTTCCTTAATAAAAAAAAAATATTTTTTACATGATATTTTTTAAATTATTTTTCCTGTCCATTAAACACTGTTTGTAACCAGTATACAAAATATCTTTGGACGAAAAAAAATGTCAGGCATTAATTTGTTAACTAAACGTTCAGACTCATAAACAGAAGAACTTGCAGATTAATTCATAATTTACCTCCGCAAATTTTCCATTCCTCAATCGTTCGTTTTCCTTGTTTTTTGCTGTCAAATCTCTCCAACTGCAATTTTTCATTTCTTGTTCTTTCTCCTATTAAACTTCTGAGAAAATTCCCTCTAACTTGCTCCCATTTTATGACATTCTGAATTTGGTTCAACAAGTAAAAAGGGTAAATAGTATGTCCGTGCTTAGTCGGCGTATGGTCAGGAGGACATTCAAATTCTTTAGAAGCCTCTGGTGGATACATGTGTGGTAACGTCCTTTGTTTTGATGCAGAAAATACCTTAAAATGTACCTTTTTTGCTAAATTCAAAATCGGTCACGATATTTGCTCAAGTTTCTATGCTTTTTATTTTCGGCTGGTAGGAAAGATATGTTCTGTGACAGCACTTAGGTTAAGCAAGAAATGTATCTTTTGATCGCAATACTGGCTCAAGTTTCTACCCTATTTGAGTTTTCGGCGATACAAAATATGTTCTGTCACAGCTTGTAGATTAAATTGGAAAATCCCCAAAGAACGAAAGTCGGATCCGAATTGGCGTTTCTTGTATCGCCGAAACAAGTGCATACAACATTATTTTATTGCTGTGCATTTCAACGTTGAATTACCTTACATTTATTTTCTACACAGAAATATTTATTCAGTTACAAAATTGAATGTTAAATCAGTGTGTGCCAATGCGCTTCTATTAAACCAGAAGCCTGAGACATTAAATTTGAAAGATATACACAATATTAGAAATGAAAGGTTCTTTTTATCACTCTGTTCACCGTAACTTTGCAGCATTAAAGCTGCAAAGCTGCATTGAGACCTGTATCATAGGTTGTGAGACGCCATATCTCCTTTCTACTCAGAGCAAAACATTTTTTTTTTCATTTAGGACATTAGTGAAGTTTTATTCTTGTTCTGTAGCTAAACAAATGTGCAGAAGAGAAATGCACCTTTTTTAAGGGTTAAATTTAATAAATATTCTGACCTTCTTGCAGCAAAGAGTAAAAAAAATGCCTCTTTGGGCAGTCTGTAGATCTTTTACTAGAAAAGAATTGTCATAAAATATTAATTTATCAATAATCCAACTCCGGAGTACATAATGTCACTATTCACTACACAAGAATATAAATTTCATCATTCTTAGCGTTACCGATTTCCCGTGATAAGTACCAGAAACACACATACTTCTTATTTGAAAATATGTATCCTTGTAGGTTTATATTTGTACGAGAAAATATTTCTGTGCATTTAGGAAACAATGATTTTGAGCATTAGCGTCATGAGCTCACAACATTGCTACAAATAACATTGTCATCGAAATAGAAACAGACTTGCAACAAACCGAATCATTTATGTCAAAAATGAAGCTAATTTGAAATACAGGGTGATCTATCAAGAACACGTTAGAAAGCTGATATATCCTTTTATCGTAATTTATCATTTCAGACGTACTGAGTTCATGTTTATCTGGCTTCAAAGGTACTTTGTATTCCCTCACAGTAAATCATTTCTCGTTTCACAATAACCAAAGCAATTTATTTAGTTGAGTATCTAATGTTACGATTTTTAACTTATTGCTACACAAGACTTGATTAAAAACAAAAAAGATAGATTGTCTAAAGATTCTGCTTTAAGTTTTTGTTATAATTTTGCTTCATAATTAAGGATACGCTGGGAAGCTATGGAATAATTCTCATTTTTAAGGTGTACAAAACAAACTTCTATAAAGTATATGCAGTTCTTATACTAGTAGTACAGTAGAACCTCACTTATCCCACACTTTTTAACCGAATGCTGTTTCATATTTTTTTGTTTTCAATAAAATAATATGACTTTAAGGGATCACAGTACCTCAAAAATTATTAAACGACCAAAATTGTTTTATTACTTATTTCAAAAGTAAAAGTTATTTAAAACACTCGGAAAAAATAGCATTGATCTGTCTCAATTATTTAAAAACTTATGAGTGACTTTAGGGCATGCACACCTATGTGTTCTAATAGAAAAACAAAACTTAAAGGTGTTTTTTCTTGATGATCAGTTTTTAGGTTTCCATGTTACTGGAATCGCCAAGGTTTTTTTTTTTCTATTAAAGATATAGCTTTAAAACAATATTTTTTGCATTCGGGAGAATATATTTAACAAATGTGCGTTGAATAAGCATTTTATAAATTATTAAATTTTTTAGAGCTTGTTAAATCTCTAAAAACTAAATTTTCTAAGAATTTTTTACGATTCTTTGCCCGAATGTTCACAAAATATTTTAAAATCAATGCACAGGTTTTTTGGGACTTTTTGCTCTTGTGATCATTTATCAAATAGAAATTTTGAAATTAGTGCAAAAACAAAAAAAAATCTTAGGGTTTTTTAAAAAAATTAAATTTTCTTAATTTTTTTTCAAATTTTCAAAAAAAAGTTAGAAAAATTTTTAATGTTTGAAAATAAATTTTAAATTGTTAAATGCGCGTCGAAACAAAGGTTTCACCAACCGATGACACCAACTATTCACATTTCACTATCACCATTCACATTTCTATCATTTCTGTTTTCACCCCCTCCCCTCCATCATTATATTTGAACCTTGTAAGTTAGTTCAGTTTTTGAAATACAGTCAAATTCGAAAGTGTTCGAAGTAGAAATTTTTGTTTCATTTCGTTTCAATTTAGGAAAAAGTATTGCAGTACAATTTCTTCTTCAGATAATCTATCAGATTTTGATCCATCTCGTTCTTGTTTTCAGACTTCTGCCTACAAAAATTAACATTCGGATTTTTTTTTTTTTGAATTCTTTCTTTTTTTAAGGTGAATATTATTCACATAAACCCTTTTTAAAGAAAATCAGGTTAATATATACATCGGGATCTCACTTAACCTGCAAGACCTTTATTTTCGCAAACGTTCTTTCTAGATGCATACTTTCTATTCCATAAAAGCTGAAAATAAGTTATAGAGTTGAGACAAAGTTTGAATCAAAAAAAGAAAAAAAATGTGAAAGAACATTAAATGTAACTTTCAATACTGACCCTTGGTACTCTAACTTAAATTTAGGGAAATCAAAAGCAGGAAAAAAAAATCGATCACAAGGAGTTCGACGTTACTACGATCAATATTCATTGAGATAAGCATGGCATCGCTTTGTGACTAACAGCGCTTAAGGGGTTACAGTACCTTTCTAACAAATTTCTTTAATTTAAGTGAAAAAGTTAATTCTTTGAAATCTTTGTTTCTACACTTGTTTAACAATAAATAATTTATTTTCAAGCATTAAAAATTTTAAAAACTTTTTTTGAAAATTTGAAATATTTAAGAAAATTTCAATTTTTGTAAAAATTCTAAAGCTTTTTTGTTTCTGCACTAATTTTAAAATTTCTTTCTGCGAAATGATCACTAGGATTACCTCAAAAATCTGTGCATTCATTTTATTATATTTTGATTTGAAAATATTTTGTGACCTTTTATGCAAAAAATTCTTAGAAAATTTTGTTTTTCGAAGTTTAACAAACTCTAAAAAATTTTGTAATTTATAAAACGCTTATTCAATGCACAGTTTTGTTAAATATTTTTTCTTGAGTGCAAAAAATATTGCTTTAAAGTTGTACCTTTAATAGAAAAAATTCCTTAGAATTTCCAGTAGCATAGAAACACTAAAAACTGATCACCGAGAAAAAGCACTTTAAAGTTTTGTTTTTCTATTAGAACACATAGCATGCATACCCTAAAGTCACTCATAACTTTTAAAATAATTTAGCTGGAACAATGCTATTTTTTCCGAGTGTTTTAAATAACTTTAACTTTTGAAATAAGCAATAAAATTTTTTTTGGTCTTTTGGTCATTTTTTAAGTAATGTAACCCTTTAACACTAGCAGCCAATAACGCCTTTTGGAGAGAAATATAGCGACTAACATGCATTTAAAATACGTGCGTATAGCGTGCGCTGTTTCAAATTGTACGATATTTTGCTGTGCGTTTTTATCTGTCACAGCATAACTTACTTTTTTTTCCAACAACAATTTAAAAAAAAAGTTTGTTTTATTGTTTTTTTAAGTATTTTGTACAACGCTCGATTTTTACTGCAGTTTTCTGCAATTACTTTAAAATTTATACACAATGTATTGCAGAAAACATGCAAAATGACCGTATACGTGGAAATGCCTTTTCTTCTTTTTGTACATTGAAAGTGCCTTCGTATGAAACGTCTCAACATCGGTTTTTAAACAAATATGTACCAAGCTCTTCCCTACGTAAAATTTCCATTTCCGTAACTTTTCAACTTTCAAGCACGGGGCTCTTTCTCGAATCACTGTTTTATAGAAATGCTTCGATATACTGTTTTTTCTTTCTTACTTTTTTTTTTTCATTTGAAGAAAAGAGTTTTTTTTAAACAGTCAGAAATATTCTCCCAGGAAATTGTCTCGAAAACTCAGAATTAAATGTTTAAAATCCAATTTGTTGGATTTTATTCATCTATTTTATTTCTTAGTAACGAATTCAGGTAAAAGATATATACTGTAAAATATGCATAGTTTTTGTTTCTGTGGTATGATTGCAAGCAATCAGTAACGATTGACGGTTGCATTTAAAACTTCATTACTACTTCTATCTTCATTACTATTTACCTTTATGGACATTTGAACCTCATTGAACATTTTAGATTAGGTAAAATGTTTAAACTGTTATGAAGACAATACATACATTTGGTTAAATAAGCAGTTAAAAAAGGTAATTATTAAGTGTTGTAGAGCTGACTTTGGATCAAAACGTTTATCCAGTTGTAATAAGCGATTAAGGAAACTCTTTCTATTCTCAGAACTTTTATTGACCGTACAATATGGAGAAGGCATGGTAAGGCGCAAATGCTGTACCTTAGAGAAAAACTGTGCAAGTCTACTTTCGTTACTATTCAGGAGAGAGCGAACACGTTTTTCTGATGTTTAAAGGATGGAACTCGAGCTCTTTGAACAGTAAGTAATTGCGGAAAAATTCCTTTTATGGAAATGTTTTCGTGGGTCAATGCGGAATAAGATTCTACATATTATGCAGCAACAAAGTAAAAAAAAAAAATCATTTTTGGACTTACGGTAGTCTGGCTCTGAGGTAACTGTGGTAGAATTAACTGTGTATAAAGGCGTTTTAGAATAAAAAAGTTAAATATAATCAGCTACGAGAAGAAATATTTCTGTCTCTTTTCCCTGAGAAAGAGTTTTTGTATGAACTCTTGAAGCTCATCACAGCAATGTATATTCTAAAACATAAGGTATATGTAATACATGTACTAAGAACTGTCTTTGGAACTGAATTAAAAACAACCCTTTTAATAATGAATAGCGTTAATTGATTGATTTTGTCAATTAAAACAAGGAGTAAATAATTGAGCAAAAAGTAAAGCGTGAACTGAAATCCAGACACTAGATAAATGTCGCGCACAATTAATCTGCATAAGAATAGTGCTAAAACAAATACAGGGAAGTATATTCAGCATGTAAATGTATGAGTTCAAGCGCCTTCCTTTTGTTTGACCTAATTTGCCATAAATAACTCAAACACATGTCTAGGACTGCGTCTAGTAAAATTAAAAACATTTCTTTTACGTATATATTGACTTTATTTTCCATTGTAATTCAAGAACTTGGAAGATCAAACATTCTTTTTTGTTCTTTTTACTTACCTTCAATGAAGATATATTGTGTTTAGAAATTCCTTTGCACATGAAAATTACTCGCTTTTTTTGCAAGTGGCTTTTTAAAAGAGGCTTTTTTTAAGTATGGAATGCACTTATTGTAGTAGTGCAACAATTAAAGAACTGCTGTAAAATATGAGGTTCTAAAATATTTTCTCACAATAATATTTTATAGTTAGCAACCCCATTTATCCATTTTATTATTCACACAGTTAGTTTTATTCACTTTCAATACTAGGTAGGAAAATGCTTACAGCTACAACAGCAACAAAAATACGTTTAAATGCAAGAGGAGAGTTCCAAAATAAGATGCTTAAAAGGCAGCATGAACTAATCTTTTTTTAATTTTTTTAACTTTCAGTACCTTTCTACTTATGGCGCTAAGTTATACTTTCAAAGAAATTTTTAAGCTTTTATGCGCAATTTATTGTTTATGAAATTCTCCGCAATCTCGCAAAAATCGTCGGCTTTGGTGGCTGCTTACAAATTTTGAATTTAGTACACTGTAAAAAATGAATGTTGTTTTTACAGTATAATACAGCATAATTAGTATTAAACTGTAAAAATGGCTAATTTTACAGTAATAAACTGAAAACATTTCTAATTTTACACTTATAAACTTATACATCTATTTTACACTTGCAGTAATAAACTAAAACTTCTACTTTTACAGTACTAAACTGTTAAACTGCTTAATTTTACACTAATAAACTGCAGAATTGCTAATTTTACAATTTATTACAATACATTTTACAGTTTTAAATTGGAACCTTTGATGCCAGTATTATACTATTGTTTTTACAGTATAATACAGCTAAATTTTACGGCAATAAACTGTAAAATATCTAACTTTACAGTAAGAAACTGAAAAATTGCTAGTTTTACAGTTTATTACTGTACTTTTTACAGTTTTAAATTGGAACCTCGGCTGCCAGTAAATTGTAAGAAACAACAGTTAATTTTTTGCTCCGTAGAAACTTCTTGCAGTTTTGTACAATTATGTACAAAACTGCAGCACTACTAGTAAATCTTTAGGAGATTGAGATTCCGTACTCTATTCTAGTAACGTACTTCTTAACAGTATCCATTTCGTAGTACTCTTTTTTTTAATCCGTGCCTATGTGAAATTTAAAAAAAGATCTTGGAATATGCGCCATTTTCATTATGAAGATCAATTAAAAAAAACACTATAAAAATAAGATAACAAAAGTACAAGACAGCCCTGGAAGGAGAACAAAAATTGTTGCCTTAGCACCACGTCATACTGAGAACGTCTTAATTAAAATTCATATGCTAAGAAATACAGGGCGTGTATTTTAAGTAATGAGAATTAGTTAGCAAAAAATTATTTATTAGAGATATCGCTACAAAACTTTAGTTGTCTTCAAAATATGTTCCTTGAGCATGTTCACACTGCTACAGGCCACGTTTCCACGCTGGAAGTCCCCAACCGAAACATCCTTCAGTGCATGCGTGCAAGCCCTTTTGACATCAGCTAGGGTCCCATGGTGGCGCCATTTGAGGGCGGTTTTCGCTTTAGGGAAGAGGAAAAGGTCTGCTGGGGGGAAGGGAGTCAAGGTAGGGGCCTTAGGGAGGCTGTTGAATATCTTTGGAAATGGCCTCACGGCTTTGCTTTTGAACGTCCGTTAAAACTTTCAGCATGAGTTTGGAGCAAATCTTCCTCATCCCAAGATCCTCACTAATAACTTTGTGCGCAACCATTTTATCCATTCCTAGCTGTTCTACGATCATGCGAACACATAAACACTGATCTGTGTTCAGCAAATGTCGCACAAGTAGTTCGTTTTCTGCTGTTCTTGATGTTGACATGTGACCTGCACGGGGCTCGTCCTCCATTCTTTCTCGGCCTTCTTTAACCATTTTGTGATATCTAAAACTTAAGCTTGCAATAAACTCTCCTTGCCGTACTCTTGCTGAATCATTTCCACGCAAAATTGGATTGCGTTACGCTGTTCAATGCTTTGTCGCATTTTGAGCTTGCACACTTTTTTGAAGATGTCTACGCCACGAGTGATCTCGCCTCAACTAAAGCCCGCAGGCGACTGCTGAGTGAAGCGTGTTTAATGCCGAAGGGCACACTACTTACTACAACCAGTCGGAGAGGACTCTGGCGTAAAGCCCCGTCAGAACAAAAATATTCTCATTACTTAAAATACACACATTGTATGAACAAACTAAATTGTTTCTTTCTTACACAATATGGAGCACTAACATTATTTGTAAATGCAATAAATTTAAATTATAGAAAAAAATTTCTAACTAACATACAGGAAAAACAATACCTAATTATTTGAATTTGAAAATAAAAATACTCACATCTCTGTTACTAAAAATGTAGAGAGAGAATAAGTATAGAATATTTTGAGAAATATTTCGTAAATACAAAAAAGGAAAAAAAAGGAGAAAACTGTTTTTAAAATTATTATTTATAACGGTAATTTATTATTAAACGGTAACTTATTTTAAAAATATTTAATGTTTAACTAGATAAATAATGATTTATATTTTGCTCAAAACTTAAAAGTTTTCTTTGAGAGATTTTATTTCTTGAGTAGTTATTACCTGTAGTTAAAAACTCAAATTTTAAGCAGTAATTAAAGCCAGCAAAATATTTTTAAGCACTTAAAAAACGCGTCGTTAGTTTTCCTCTACATTTAGTAGACAACTCGATGAAGTTCTTATTTATTTTTTTCAATTTTCCTAGATTCCATATTTCAATAACGTATACTCGTATCTTGTTTTTGGAAAAGTAATTTTTATAAAGCTCATTTTTCGTTGATCAATGAAAATCATAAAACTGCTGAAGAAGATCCATTATATTCATTTACTTAGAACTTTGAAAATTATCTTCTTACTACTGAGAAAAGAAATGCATAAGAAAGCCATTAATCATAATAATGATAATGCTTTTTGTATTATTGATAATCCTCGTTTTTCTCTTTTTCTGTGAAGGTTTTGTTGACTGAATGGCCACTCACATACTTAAAATGCGTAATCTATTGATAAATCATTAACTGTTTTTGTCGGCAAACTTTTATCAGCTGAAATTAATTCGCAGTTTTACTTTTTATTTTGGTAAAGTAGCGAAAATGCAAAATCATTGTTTCCATTTCAAATGCATTTCTTTATCTTTCAAGATTGATTAAAATTAACTATAGTGGAGTTCTCCGATCAGGGGAAAAACACCTTTCTGTACATTACAATCGTTTAAAAACGCGTTTTTATATATTTCGCAAATAAAATCTTAATTACCTAGTTTTCAACTTTTCTCTCATCTGTAATTCTAAAATTTTACGAAGGAGACACTCGTTGTAGCATGTCACGACCACAGGTCGTTCATTGTTTAATAAGATGCCCCCTTCCCCTCATCTATATTACCTGACAGACGATCGCCATTTCCTCAACAATGAGCTTTCTGATTGGCTAAATTTGACGATACTCTGACGACGACAATAGATTTTTCTCTGTGGCTATTGCGCTATAAGGACCCAATAGACATGGGACTCCCTCTCTGGCTCGAGCTTGAACGAGTTTCTAACCACGGCAATCAACAATTTATTCTGTGGCCATCGTGCTCTCCGGGCCTAACTCCATGCGACTCCATCTCTGGAATTGAACAAGGTTCTGACAATGGCAATCAATTTTTTTCTCTGGCAAATACTCTCCGGACCTTACTCCATGTGACTCCATCACTGGCTTGAACGAGGCTCTCAGACATTCAGTTTCTTCCGAGGCTATCACACTCTCTGGACCTAATTCCATGCAACTTTTAATGGGATTACATCGAAGATTGTGTGCTTGTGCCTACTATGCTACGTAATTCGAAAGATTTATGTCAAATTATCACAACAGCGTTTGCCATTGACCCTTAAATTTTGCAGCGAGTGAGCAAAGAATTATACTTTAGGCTTGATATTTACTGCATCATGAAAGGTTCACGTATCGAACATTTGTAACACAAAACTTTTAATATTTCTTGCACCAGTAATTTCAACATTATTGCGATATTGCTTGTGGTATGTTTGCTTAAATAAATCTTCTAAACCCCACGTGGATTATGACACACCCTGTACTTATCTGAAATTTATGTAAATCAGAAATATTTTAAAAGGTAATCAACTCTTACAATAAAGTCTGGTAGGAAACACATTCTGATTTCTTAATGCTTCTGCTTGCAGTACGAAAATAGGATATTTGCATGGAAACTTCCTGTTTTCTGACGGCTACTGTTAATATTAAACTGAATCAGAAATTCCCTTGATGATCGAAACAAATATTTCTTCCGCGAAACCAATTTACGAATTCTTCCTGTCCGTACATTTTGGAACATTATGAAAATACTTCTAAACTAAAATTTTCCTTCCTGATTTCGTCAACAAGTGTAATAGTTTGAATTCTTTTTATATTCTTTGTACTGTTTAGTCAAAGTTGAGTGCTGTTTTCGATTTTGTCGCTAAATCACAGCTATCAGTTTGTCTGATAAAAAGGATAATTTATTTATTTATGGTGTACCTTAACGCTTGATGCTTTGTTTTCGCTACTTTGATACTTTTTTTTTTCAAAAAAATTCTTCTTTCATTGTTTTAAGGGATGCCTAATAATCTCTATCTTTATGTCTGGATCAGAGAGCGGAGTTTAAAGGGTTAATATTTCTTAACTCGGAATTGTATAAGAGAGAAAAAACAGTGATGGTAAACTTGGTAGTATTAAAAACAATCATCCTTATGACTAATCAGCTCAGCCAATTAATTAGCAGATTATCAACAGCTGATTAATCGATAATCGGTTTGCTTTACAGTACATCCCTAGTAGGTAGCTATTGTAATTTCAGATAAGCTTTACTCAGTTAACGTGGCGTCTGTGTCGAATTATTCTACTCTATTTTGACATTTCCTCAAGACAATGGAATAGAAATAATTCCAATATAACTCCTTCGATTAAGATGATCCATTTATGAAAAAATCTTTAAATTTTAACTTTTTATAAAGGATTTGCTTAAAGCATGTTGTTGAGGGGGAACCAAAACTGGGGTTAGTCTCTGAATTGTTCAGTATCGCGAATCAGCAGTGACTGCATTCGCTTAGCTCATTTTTGATTTGTTCACTCTTTTTTTGTATAACATGTTAAAAAAAACTTTGAACAATTACTTTTACGAAAATAAAACACAATTTGTTATGACTCCTAACGAATTAAAAAGAAAACAAAGCAAATATTTCAAACCGTATTACCTTGGAACCAGAAACAGAAAATTTGTTGACAGAAATATTTTCTCTGCTTTCATTTTATTATGAATGATTCCAGCTAGTTAGACTTAAAGTTTACGAGATAAAGCTATATTTTTTATGTTAGTGCAAAACATTAGTTATTTTATTAATGCAAAACAATATTTATTTCGTTAAAGGTTTTGTTTCGAGTTCTAGAATAAAAATATATAAATAAAAAAATGATTAAAAATACATATTCAGATCGTTAATTAAAAAAACGAAGAGAGAAAAAAACCGAGATTAGGTTTCTGTAGTAAAGATAAATTTAAAATGTATCTACGCGTAAAGCGTGCCAATTAACCTAAGCCCTGTACGTAATTTTTCAACTAACTAACTAAACTAACTCCAAAACCTCTAAATTGCTTTTTCTTAAAATAATGTGTTAGAAAATTTAACTTTGGATAAAGATGCAACTTCCATGGCATAATGTTTTCTTTTCATTATTTTAAAAGTTATTAATCTGATAAAGTATCCCTGAGTTTGCTAAATTTTGAAAACATTTAATTACCAAGTAACTATAATATTATGTTGTATTGAGAAAACCTTTTTTAGATACAAAATAATTATCTTACTTTTTCTATAATTTAACAACCTGATCAGTGAAATTACGCTACAGTAAAATATGTTCTTTTATAAATTACTGATATTAAGTTACATATATTTCATTGTAAATCATACTTTTAGTGCTGCAAAGATTTTTTTCCTTTTGTACTTTCTTTAGCTTTTCAACATTTTATTTTTTCCTTGTTATATGTTTGTGCGTGCAGTGTGCATAATTTCTATGTATCTATACTAATTCTTCCTTTAATATTTTAGCTTTAGTAGCTATTTTAGTTCATTGAGAATTTTTTTCAACATAAAATTGCACACTTGTTATGTTTTCAAAAAAAAAAAAATAATAACCAATTACACGAGCACAAACAAAAAAGATAAAAAACTGCATGCGTGGGTTACACTACTCTGCGAATTTAAACTTTTAGTTTCCAACCTCAAAAAGGAAAAAATGTGACTTGTTGATGTGCTGAATCCAAATTTTTAAACCTCTTACTTTTATCACGCAACATTTTTTGCGAATTTACCTTACATGGATTATATACTGGATTCTATACATGGATTTTATAAGGCTCAGATTGAAGCTTAACTCTGAAAAGCACTTTATATTTTTCAAATCTTTTCAAATGTGGTATTAGTTTAAAAGATCGCTCACATAGGTTTTACAGATATTTTGAAAAACGTGATGTGACGTATATGACCATCAGTTTAAAATAAAACGGTTTTCTCGAGCACAAGAATTTTTCGGTACAAGATATATGAAATGGCGTTTATGACGAATTATATTCCATTCAAATATATAAACATATTTGTGCATAAAAATAAAAGCATATAAAACAACGTTGAAAAGCACAATTGCGCAGAATTACTGCAGGCACGTATTTCGGCGTTACAAGGCGTTCCCTTTTCAATGTAAAAGCGGGAGATTTCAAAAGCTTGTTCATTTCAACATTGAAAAGGGAACGCCTTGTAACGCCGAAACATGTGTCTGCAGTATTTCTGCGCATTTGTGCTTTTCAATGTTGTTTTATATGATTTTATGTTTCACTCGATTAAAAGTTCTGATTCGAAGTGTGGTCGTTTTCTCCATAAAAAACGAAATGGAAAAATTTTTACGAGTATAAAATCAGAAAGCTAAAATTAAAACTAAATTTTCAAACAAAAACTTTATAAGAATACTTCTTTCGGCTAATTAATACATCAGGTAACAAATATTGTATAGTACATAAAGATAAAACTGTGTACACGTTACGCACACAGAGAGAGAGAGAGAGAGAGAATAAATACAACATGCTTGCTTTGATTAAACCCACGAAGAATATATACAGTAAAAGAACATTATTAGAAATATTACATGAATTAAGAATCTAAATATGGAACTTCTTGGACATAGACAGAGTTTGCATTCCCAGCTGCTCTTAGATAAGTTTAACTTTTATGAGAGAGGAGCTTGTAGTGTATATGTTGTAACTTTAATTAAGATGCCTGAGTTTGGAGCCATCAACGAGCATATTGCATATGAGAGCACTTATGTGCAGTAAAATTTAACTCTTCAACTATATTCCGTTCCTTTATGAAGTACTTTTGAAATAATGTTTCGCTTCGCTATTTAATTTATATTTTCAGATCTTATTAATTTCTGGAACTTTATTGTTTCTTAAGCAAACGTATATGATAATGTTAGATTGTGTTTCAGAACAAGTCTATTAAAGTTTTCATTATAATTTGATGTGGGATTTTTTTTAATTGTTTCTCTTTTTTTTTTTGTTTTTATATCACGCTGAAATAGATGTTGTTTTTACAGTATAATGCAGCTAATTATACAGTAATTTTACAGTAATAAACTGTAAAATTGCTAGTTAACAGTAAAAAACTAAAATTGCAGGTTTCAGTTTATTATAGTGCATTTTACAGTTTTAAACTGGAACCTCCGCTGCCAGTATTATACAATTATTTTCACAGTATAATACAACTACATTTTACGGCAATAAACTGTAAATTGCCAACTTTACAGTAATAAACTGTAAAATATCTGTTTTTAGAGCTTATTACTGTACTTTTACAATTTTAAACAGGAACCTCTGTTGCTAGTATTATACTGTAAAAAAAAGTTTTTTTATTCTATGTTTGGGGGATTTCTGCAGCGGCAGCACGTCCTTCTGCCGTTTTTATGAATCTTTATCCTCTTGACGGGTCCTGTCCTGAGTCTTATTAACGTACTGGTGAGGGTTCAGTTGGTACTGATTTATGAAGCTTGATTTTGACTTTTCCATTATTTAGTTTTGCCTTAGGTGTGAGTTGATATCGCTAAGAGTGACAAGAGCAACTATGCAATACACTACAAGCTCGTTAATTCCATGGACGGCAGTTTCGTGCTTATTATGCACTCATCAGCATGGAATAGGAATAAAACGAGCTGGGAGCTGGTGGTGTTTTTCATTTTTCTGCCTTAGCCCTGGCTTAAGGGCGGTTACTTTCAGCTTTATAAGAGTTACTACTTTGGTTTTTTAATTGTCTTGCCTCTTTTGCGAATCCGCTATCTTGTTTTTTCCAACTAGTGCAAGAATCCTTTACATGATCCATTGTTTCTTCAAACAACAAACGTTTATTTATATACGTAAAAAAATGAACAGAGTAACGCTGTTGAACAGCCTGTTTCGTCTTATAAAAAGAAAAACAGTCTGGAGCAAGTCAAAAAGTTGTTATAGCTGAAAGTTTTCAGCTCCGTTTGTTTTTTTTTTTTTTTTCTTTTTGTACCACAAAGCTAAAATATGCTTGTATTGACAAAGGTATTTTTTTCAATCTCAAAACGCAGCAAAATATTTCCCCATTTTTTCCCTTTTACTTCAGTTAATTGTAACTAACAATACGTTTTGTCTTTATTTTTCTTAATTTTAGAGGCAAAACAGAATTATCCTACGAAAAACTAAAAAAGCTAAATTTAATGTTCATCAATCAAAACGAACATGTAAGTTGTAAATGCGTTTACTTATTCTCACTTTTCTAGTATTCAAAGAATCCAACTCAGGAAGTTTTTCTCCATGATCAGCATCATGAAAAACTCTTCTTTCTCATCCTTACTCTGTTAGTTAAAGATTCAAAAATTGTGCATGAGATGTAACAGCTTATTTATTTATTTACGTCTTTTATTTCATGACGTATTTGATACTTAATATTTATCATTACATATCGTGTCAAAATTTTTAATGTTTGAAAATAAATTATTGATTGTTAAACAAGTGCAAAAACAAAGATTTCAAATAATTAACTTTTTCACTTAAATTAAAGAAATTTGTTAGAAAGGTACTGTAACCCCTTAATATTTATCATCACATATCGTGTCCTCATGAATGTCAAAAACATTTGTTTCATATAATTTTGAGATATTAACATTGAAATGTTTTGTAATGTGTAATATTTTATATGCTTGTCATTAGCCGGAATTTTAAAGTATGATGTACAAAATATTTCCTTTTTGTAACAAAAGTTTTTCTTTCTTACTCAAGGAAAAGCAAAAGACACTTTATATCAAGTTGCTTTTCATAATTAAAAAAAAAGCATTTTTTTCTATGTGTTTCAGTGAGACGCATACGAATGTCTCGACATATACATTTTAGATAATGCAATTTTAGAAACAGTTACATTCTTATTGGCAAATTCCCAACTTTACAATTGAAAGCATTAAGTTTCAGGTCACACAAATCTAAAAACATCCAATTGGAAATTTATTCGGAGAATTGAAATGAAATAATCAAGTAAAATCTAAGCGAAGATGAAAATGTTTTCCTATGCAATATATTTTATGATAATGTACGTATAAGATGGGTCTTCTAAATGCATTAGTGCTTTTGTGAGGATTTATAGCAATGACTTTTGTACAACGAATAAAACGTCTAAAAACGCCTTTATGCACGAAAGGAGAATGTGGTAGAGTTCTTAACATTAAAACTGTTAGTAGAAAACGTGATTTATTTAGATTTTTAACAGAAAAACTAGTTTTATGAAGACATGAAACGCGCTCGACATGAGGGAAAAACTTTTAAAACTCACTGAATAAAACTTTCTCCAACTCATAATTTTGCATTTATATCTCCAACTGCCATATGTTAATGACATTTCAAAAGCAAATCAAAAAATTAAACTACCAGTTCTCAACTCAGTTTATCGTCCCTTATCATACCAAATAGAAATGAATGCATCTTTTCTAACATGTACATTTACGCTCTGTGCTGTAATTATGATATTTACTCATCACACTGTTTTCGTTGGGTTTTCATAAGTTATTATTATAGTACCAAAGAAGAATTTGCAAATTCGTTTTGTTTTTTGTAAGGATGCGGAATACATTTTTCTTAATATAAACACATTTCTGATAAAAGTTTTGAAACCGGGTATGCGTTTCCATCGCTTCTAAACCGTGAAAATGGTAACTTTTATATGTTCCGCTCTTTTTTTTTGGAAAACATATTGAATTGTTCTCATATTGTACCTATACCCTTGTAGTTATAGCACAGCACATTTGTTTTTTAGAGCTTGAACTTTTTTCAAGAAATTAGTAACTTTTTCAACCTCTCTGATGAAATATGTTCTTGGCTATTTATAGTAACGATACAAAACAGGCACATAATAACTAACTGAAGCTATGAATCAGTTTAATAATAGAAGGCTGCCTTTGCAGTAACCTAATATAATCACTAGTTGACTTAATTCTGGGCACTTTGCATTCCTGTTATTTTTATTTTATTTACTTATGTATTTATTGTTGTTTTATTCATTTAACATTGTGTAACGAATTAAAATATTTATTCATTTCATTTAAACCATTTATTTATAACTGCTCTAATACGTATGTATTCATTTCATGTGAAAATTATAGATACTGTAAAATGGGGTGAATCGGTACACTTTTCAGTTTTGAATGTAAAAAAAAGCAGTTAAATTTTTTTTTAATTTGTATTTTTGGGTAAAAACTTCGGTCTTACTTTACTGTTGATATTCCAAGCAAAGACAAAACATTTTGAACAGTTATTATTTATATATATAGGAAATTATGGGTGTTCCGAATCACCCCGTTGATAGGGGTCAATTGGAACACATGTTAAAATTTTTATTTTTCTCAATTTAACCTGTAATAGGTCTCACAAACATGAGTAATATTTATGGGGGAGAATCAGAACAGATAATTTTTGTCAAATAGAAGTTTATTTTCCATACCGCTCAACGTTTATAATTTGTCAAATTTCAAAATAATTTTGAACTTAAGAAAAATTAAAATTAGTATACGGAAATGCTTTTGAATTTAAATACAAAGATTTAACATAAATTGAAGTCACTCATGTAATCCACAGCTATGTACTTGTCCTTAAAATTATCAATTGAGGCTTGGCTTAAGTTTTTTCATACGAATCTTCTGGGATGAACTCTGCCTTTTTCTTAGTTTCTTGAAATCTCTAGGTTTCGGGGATCGTCCTGTGAGATTTTCCCACTTATTCATCACTGTCTGTGTGCTGGACTTATGCTACATAAAGTCTATATGACTTTCCAGCGCGTATTTTAAGTAAAAAGAAGCCGCCTGGAGAAAAAAAAATCTTTTGAAATCTGCAACTTTTTGTCATTCTAAGATCTAGTTGCCAACGAGAAGGGTTAAACAGTAATAAATCCTTGTCCTTGTCTTGACTAGAAGAATTGGGGTTAGAATCTTGATTTTTCAAACAGTTTCCTTTAAATAAGTTTGAATTGGGACAACAGAACAAAGTGTTCCTATTCACCCCGCAAATCCTTATCCTATGCCATTATGAAGAATTTTCCATTTTTATGTAATACCTAATTAAAATATGTTGTCTCTTCTAATGTGCTACTCTGTTGCTCAGATATATGCATAATTAAAAAATACTGTTCGGAGATTTCAAATATAAAGGGGTCTGTACTTACATACAAAGTTTTGCAGATCATGAAAACTTAATGGTTTTTAACGTTCCGCTTGCAGCCTTGCACAGAAGCCAATAGTGTTGCCAGAATGACAAAAACTTTTTTTCTCTTTCTTATAATGTTACTTTCTAGAAAAAAATGTAACTGCCAAAAATACATGAAGTTTGTTGTATGAAGAATTTCTTTGCGTGATGAGGAAGTTTTGTTCCAAATCATCCCGCTATTCCTATACACTCCATTTTACGGTATGTATTTAATTTGTAATTGTTATACAATAGCAAATGTTGGGATATTAATAATATAATATAATTTCACATGATTAATTCAATATTTAATAATCAGTATCAAATCATGAATTTTGATCGGTTTTATGCTGAAACGATATCATATTTCTTTGATAAAGCTAATTATCTAAACAAATCAAAATTCATCTGAAAGCGATTTTTCTTAATAGTGTGCGTGAAAAAATAAAATAAATAACAAAGGTAGTATTCAAATGAAATGAACACATATATATATCAGAGTAGTTATAGATAAATCATTTGAGCCAAATAAATAAATCTAATAATTCGTCATGCAAAGTTAAATAATAAATTCCTTAAAAATTGAAAAGTGTCCAGCGTTAAGTCTCCTAATGTATGTAGACTGAAATATGCACGGTATTGAAAATTGAGTTTTGAAAGATGAACCCATTACGACAAACTATTGCTATAGTACCTAAAGTTGCTTTGAACTTAGAATGCTTCAGTTATTCTTTCGGCGGACTGAAATTGTATAAATCTAGCGCTTAAGTTGACCATCACTTAAGGGGATTGCGTTAATTTATGTTCTGAAGTCTACAATGATGTTTGTCCAAACTTTTGTTTTTTCATATTTAATGTCTTATTACGGATGATATTTTAGTTTAGATACTGTATAATCTTCTTTGGTAAAACCTTCCGCGCATGAAGCATGCGTCAGGTCTTCTCTGTCCTTACCAAAATAGGGGTGTTAGGTAAGATAACAATAAGAGAAAGAATAATAAAAACATTTTGAACCGCATCAAAGAACGTGGGACGATGCTAATTTCAAATACACAACTTAGTTGAATCTGTTAAAAGGATAACAAATGCAAGTTTTCAACTGAAAACTTCCGAAAGTTATCACCCACAACCCATCTACCCTTTTTTTTAAGTGGAACTATTCGCGAGTGCCAGGCGCGGTTTTCATGGACAGACAGTATTTATATGTCGGATTGCTATTTTACGCTACTCAGCGGGGAACGGGGTCCTGGTTGCATTATAAATAATCTCATCTTAAGGTATGTTCCTTTTTGCTAGTGTCACTTTTTACTATTTTAATTTCTTCATTGTCATATCTCCCAGACACTAATGGAAAAATAAGAAGATTTATATTTATCTATTAATTTAGGTGATTGAAAATATTATTCTGATATAAAGTCTTGCTGATAATTAAAAGCATCGGATAGGAAGCATATAATCAATAGAGAAAAGTCATTTTTGAAACGAGTGAATGTACGTTACATGAATAATTAAAATTTTACTTCTTTTAAAGTGTTATGTTTGCTTTGAGAATACCAATTAGTGGCAATTCTGCTCCTGAGTGGTGTAATTATCTTGTCAATGTGTGATAGTTGAGCTTCACGTATAAAGTACTCAACAACAGTGAAAATATTTTTAAAGTCACAACCTGATATTAATCCATGCTTTAGTAATAATACTTTATTACGATAAATTAACTTGAAAATTCATAATATTATCGTATTCTGGAAATTTTTAGATGTATCTGTACAAAATCAATCTTTGTGTTTTCTGCTGCAAATACTCATTCTTACTAATAGTTTTGAAGAAAGATTGTTTTTTTCCCTAGTCTGTAAAAATATGGAAAAAAATAGCGAGCATCTCTGTTTAAATTCCTAAGTACACGTTTAGGAACTACGGATCAAGCTCATTAATAGCTTTACGGAAAACACTCCGTGTTTTTCTCATACACTTCTCTCTTAAAGTTTTTCGGTTAAATTTTTCGTGAGAATTCGTTCAAAAAATTGTAAAAAAAAATATTTTGTATTTGTATTTCCTCACTCTTCAGCACGATGTTTTAACTGTTGCTAGTTAACCCTTTATGTCCCAAATTTAGTTAATAATGATTTTTTATCTATATTTTTTTGGTTTTTTGAGTTGCAAATACATTAACAAAAAAACTTTTACCGAGCAAAAAAAATTTTAAGTTTTTGGGGGGGGGATCTTTCCCCCTACGCTTTAGGGGCCCCCAGAAAACTATTTCCGATCGCAGGTACAATTTTTCGGCTTCTTAACTAAGTACAAGGAGTGGTACTCAAAAGCTTTAGCATGATTCCAGCCATTTAGGATTCATAATACTAAATTAATACAAGCGGAACTTCTGAGTCCCGTCGGGGCATAAAGGGGTAAAACAACTTAAGTTTAAACAATTAATGATCTTTGAAATTATTTTCATAATTAAGTTCAAATAATTGCGGCGAAAAAAAGTTATGAATTGTTAATTGACAAGAGCGTAATTTCGCAAAGATAGAAATTATAAGACTAATAAGAATATAAATATAGAGTTATTGGGGAAAACATCTGGAACTTCAACTGTGAGATCGGCTGTTTGCTACGTGTGTAAAAAAGGCTGCAAAGTGAAAAGAAAGCAACAGTAATTAAGCACATTTTATTTACATTAAGTAATGGGTGTATTTCTGGATCTCGAGATCATCATCGTATTGTTTTAGAAAAAACTTATACTTAGCGGTATGTTCACCTATCGTGAATTTAACATTTTAAACAATAATTAGCAAAAGTATTTACTTTAAATTGATGGGACCTTATCATACCATGAGCAAAATTAGATTCCCAAGGTCTTCAAACAATAAACACGACGAGATAAAACAGTTCAAGTAATTGTGTCTGGTATTTTTTGCCTGTCTATGTTACATAGAGCAGTACGAGAAGCTTGTGGACTCAACTGAAGCTTTTGTAGTGAAAGTTACTGTGTCAGAAGACTAAATTGACATAAAATTAGGAATCCTCACCAGGGTGCTCTAGTAATTCCATCGTCGGTGTCACTTGAGCAAAGACACTCGTTTTCAACATTTTGAGCTCATTCTTTGAGTTTTTACTAAACAGTTAATCTGGTTGTGCATCTTTTGCCATCGCTCGTTCGGTTTCACAACACCTTCGTAAGTTCAGGTGGGAATTCTCGTGTTCCTTTTTTTTTCCCTTTTGTATCACAGGGTGGAACGCTACTCACTGCTCCTTTGCAATTACTGGTCGTCTGGATCAAGTCCTTTCTTAACTTGTAAGAAAATTAAAATCACCCCGTATGTATGAATCAAAATATATAAAAATGGGTGTAGGTGTGTATGTATGGATTCCTCATACAGATCCAGTTTTATTCAGAGTCAGTTTAAGTTACCATCTGTGATAGTCCGTTTTTAGGCCACCCATTACTTCAATTATATGGTGCCTGTAGCCATTACTAAACAAACATGTTGTACAAAACAAGGCTCCTACGAGAATCTGATGTCATCTACTTCGTTGTCAGGTAGCAGTTATTTACTTTACTGTATAACTTATAGAAGGAGAGTTTCAATTTTACATCCCTTGAAAAGTTTCCAGTACCTCAAAAATAGGATTTTCTTCTAAAATAGCTCTCACCAAAGCATGTGAATCAACATTCAAGACAATTTGGCTCACTACTATTTTCCAACTGTGCGAGCTTTTGTTTATGTATATACATATTAATATATAAAAATTATGTGTACCTGTGTTTGTGGCCAATGTACTCCTCAGCTACCTAACCGATTTTAACCAAATTTTGCACGCAGTTTCAGTTTGGTCCAACTTGAATGAGAGGATAGTTTTTATCTCAATTTAGGACAGCAATATACAGGGTGTCCACTCCTATCGTGGACCAATAGCTAATTTCTAAACCGTTAGAGATAAGCATATAGTTCATTTGGGAAAAAATCTCCAAATTACGAAAGGAATTTTGAGTCTATTCAATGTTTTTCAAAAAATAAAATTTTGAAAGAGTTACGAAATTTAAATTTTTAAACAGCCCCCCAGTCCTATCAATCATATTTAGTAAAACATTCTTGACACTGTAACGTTTAAAACTAAAAAAAATCACTGTTCTACCACAAAAATTTACCGAGTTATGACGTTTTGAAAAATCAAGATTTTGTATTATTTCACGACGTCATCGAGAGATCGCTGAAGGGACCGTATGCAAAATCATTCAAAATCTTGATTTTTCAAAACGTCATAACTCGGTCAATTTTTGTCGTAGAAGAGTGATTTTTTTTTAGTTTTAAACGTTACAGTGTCAAGAATGTTTTACTAAATATGATTGATAGGACTGGGGGGCTGTATAAAAATTTAAATTTCGTAACTCTTTCAAAATTTGATTTTTTGAAAAACATTGAATAGACCCAAAATTCCTTTCGTAATTTGGAGATTTTTTCCTAAATGAACTATATGCTTATCTCTAACGGTTTAGAAATTAGCTATTGGTCCACGATAGGAGTGGACACCCTGTATTTTTTATTGCAAATTATCTATTTAGCTACCAGCTTTTCTGTATTCTTGGCTTCTATAAGATAAAATCTGCTGCTAAGTTGTCAGTTGCTTCGGAAGCAACAAGCAATAGTGGTAACAATCAAGGATGTCGAATCGGTTTCTGGCATATTTGTCCCTATTCTCTTAATTTAAATTGTGCGTGTAAGCATTATTAAATCAATATTCGGAAAAGTATTATTTGCTTACTTCTCCTTTACTTAATTCAATTTATTAAAGCAGTTTAGATACTTAACATATGCTGTTTTGTATGTTTTAAAAATATTTTTCACTCATGTTTAGGTACAAATATTTTTTAGGAAAATTGTTTTAGTGAAAAATATCATACCTTTTTCGAGCTTTGAGTTACAAAATATTCATATTGTTTAATGATTTTTATGTCATGTGTATTTAGACAATAAAGGCTCACTGCATTATGTGATCTTTTACCTATGTAATATTTAAATTTTTAGTGATTTAGTTCAGAATTGTATTTGCTAAGTGTATCCATCTGCAGCAATAAATTTGCAAATTATCGCTCAACAATACATTTGGTATTTACTATTCAAAAAACAAATTCTTAGGAGGGAAAATGTACTGTTTTATGGTGCGAAGATTAAAATTATTTCCATACACACAATTTTTACCGTCACATTGCTTTGTAACATAAATATACACCTCATAGTTTGCGATTCAAAATTCGACTATTTCGTAAATATCGTACCTTTTCGGGTTTTTAAGTTATACAATATTCATTCTTTTATGATTCTGTATTTCAATTGTATTGTAATAAAAAATGGTTTTACTGTAATTTGTGAACTTTTACCGGTGTAATTTTAAAATTTAGAGTGATTTTGCTCAGAATTGTATTTTCTAAACGTACCTCTCTGCATTCATAAGTTTTAAAATTATTACTATTATAGCTTATTTTTTATTTTTTTCCTTAGTAAATACAAATGTATTCTTGGACGACAATGTGCACATTTATAACCGTAGGTAGTACGGTAGTTCGCTCAGTATATAAAATTTTTAACTAAATCATACCTTAGCCACAGCAACGCGTCGCCGGGTCAGCTAGTATTTATATATATTGTAAAAAATAGAAGTAGTTTTTACAGTATAATACAGCTACTTTTATAGTAGCAAACTGTAAAAATTGCTAATTTTACAGTTCTAAATTGTAAAATTTCCCCTTTTTGCATTAATTAACTGTAAAATTACTGCTTCACAGTAATAAAGTGCAAAAATATTAGTTTTACAGTTTATTACCATGCATTTCACATTTTTTAACTGGAACTTCTACTGCCAGTTTATACCGTTGTTTTTACAGTATAATACAGCTAATTCCGTGGTAATAAACTAAAATTTCTGCTTTACAGTAATGAACTGTAAAATTCCTTATTTTACAGTTTATTACTGTGCGTTTTACAGTTTAAAACTGGAACCTACGCTGCCAGTGCTATACTGTAAAAACAATACTTTATTCTTTGCAGTGTATATATTTATATATATATATATACATACATACATACATACAAACTGGACTGAATATTTTCTGAAAAATATTTACTTTCTACGCTTATTGTTACCTATAAATTGAATAGATTAAAAAACTTACCAATGTGTATATCCCACAAGAGTAACTGCCACTTTTTGATCGCTTCCAACAGCAACAATTATTCATAACAACCGGCATTCTCCTAATGCGATAAAAGTGTCACCCTTTCCGAAAGACAACGTGAAACCTTCTGTGCTCCCGATCCGATGCTTCTCCATCCCGCGCCTATTTTTCGATTGGCTGTCACTATTATTGTGTCAGATTTGTCGTGGTCTTTTTTGTCATTTTGTCTTCTATTGCATGCGGCCGTTTTTGAAGTGGTTATTTTTATAGTGAATTTATAAATAATATTTGAACCCTTGTCAATAAAACTGTAATATGCAGTACTGTCAATAACTTTTTTTGACAGTACTGCACATTACATCAAGTTCTGGAGATAAACTAATGCAATGAAATAACGAGGCGAAATAAGTGTTACTGTCTGCATGAAGTATTTTTTTTTTTTTTTTTGAAATGGTGGTTAATAATTCCAATGAACGTTTTGTCATCAAAATGTTTATAGTTTATGGAATGTTTATTGTTTATCGTTTTGTCTAGTATTGCATGTGGCCGTTTTTGAAGTGGTTATTTTTTTCTAGTAAATTTATAAGTATTATTTGAACCCTTGTCAGTAAAATTTTGATTGTTGACAGTACTGCACATTACATTAAGTTCTCTGGGTAAACTAATGCAATGAAAGAACGATGTGAAATAAATGTTTATGTCTGCCTGAAATATTTTTTTGAAATGGTGGTTGAAAATTACAGTGAAAGTTTTGTCAAATTGCAGAAAGAGTTTGTAGCAGTATAAAAAATTTAACGTATAAGATATCAAAGTTTTGTTTAATATCATTGATCATATTCATAAGTTAGAAAATGTATATTGTAAAGACTTGAACTGCATATCTGTTTCACCTGTGTGAACTAAAAAAAAAGAGTTTGTGTATCATGAGCAGCAGTTATGAAAACATGATGGATTCTTTTTTGCCTTCAAATAGCGGTAAAAGCTAGATTTATGTCATTGAAAATATAAAGAAAAAACATTCAAATAAAAACTACACGAAAAGAGTAAGGAATTGAAAGAAGAAAAGGGTTAAAGACACAATTTCACATAATGGTTCAAGCATTACTTCAGCTAATGTAACAAAATTGAGAACACACACACACACGCACAGAAAGGCAAACAAATTTAGACCAAAGAAGATATTATGGATTACGTGAGATTCGCGGTTCGTCTTGCATTGCTTGCTTCCTCAATTAATTGAGGAATTTCAAAAATTAAATGAACAAAGTAAGCTTGTTGAATTTAAAATGAACCTCAGTAGAGCAATAATTATGACAAATTCTTTTACTAATAGTGACTTAATGTGGAGATATTAAGTCACTACTAGGTTGGATGAAGTAGAAACGGTGTGCAGATTTAAGTATTTGGGCAAGTCATCAAATTGAACGGAAAAAACATGAAAAAAAAAGAAACTTAAATTTGTCTCGAGCATTCAAACGGAATAAAACTATATTAAAAGTTTCCTTTTATTTATTTATTCATTTTATTTATTTATTATTATTATTATTATTTTTGAATAAAGAAGTTTAATTGTGCATTTTGTCTATATTAACTTATGCTTCAGAAACTCAGATTCTGCGAAAAGCTGAATAAGCCGGAAAAGCATGGAGAGAAAGTTTATTCGAATTCACTCTCTGAGACAGAAAGTGAAATGCATGGATTTGGAAACAGACCAAACTTACTGATTTCATTTGCGAAAAAAAAAAGTTAAAATAAATCTGGGATGGGCAACTTGCTCATCGCTGTAATAGATGAACAACCTTAGTCTTGTACTGGATACCGAAAAAACATTGTACACCAAGAGAGCATGCCTTCGAATTGGTTAATGAAGGGTAGTAATTGTTCATTTAAAAAGTCCTTTTTCAGAATGTCATTACATTTGTGCCTGTTATACAGTTCTTTTTCAGAATGTCATTACATTTATGCCTGTTATACAGTCCTTTTTCAGAATGTCATTACATTTGTGCCTGTTATACAGTCCTTTTTAGAATGTCATTACATTTGTGCCTGTTATACAGTGGCAAGCCATCATATTTTATTTTGATTGGAAATATTTAACTAAATAATGTCTAAGTTTAAACATTGACCTAAAACTTTAAGAACGGATTGAATATGATGTACCATTTTTGGTTTCCGAACTTTAAAAGAAATATTGTATCAGGATGTATGTATAATTTTAAAACGTTTAGTTATATTAAATCAACGCAATTTCTTACATTCCACAAAACGATTTATTAACATGTCTAGTGCGTGACGGATTGTACTATGACTAATGATGCCTAGAAAATAACACTACATGCATAAAATTACTATATAATAACGCAAATCTATGTTGGCAATCCGTTTCATATTAATACTTTATTCAACGGAATTTCAAGGTTGTTTCAACATAATTTCAAGACACAGAGCTAAATGTTATTCCATGTCCAGATTTGAGAGACGACACGTTAATCCCTACTTAACGCAATCAAAAAAAAAACTCTCGCTTAAATACTGTATGAAGGAGCAACTATTCTCGTAATGTACTTTCAGCAGTTTAGATGTATTCGTGTTTATGTCTAGACGCAGATTAAAAGAGGGGCACTACACTCAAGTGCATCTTTTGTAATGAATGACGTATTAGTGATGAACCATACCATGAACCTATAAAATCATCAGGCCACTTTTAACGAAAGAGTTATGAGGGTGTAAGATTGGAGTGCATTTCAGTCTCTAACTGTGTTGACATTCGAAAGCTGTCTTTAGCTATTTGTGAAATGAAATATGGTTCTCATTTGTATTAAATAATTCATTTTCGCAACAACTCCGCTAACACAAAATGCAAGGTGCTGCAAAAAAAAAAAAAAAAAAAGTAATTTTATCAAAAGAATTTTCAAGCACGTCAGAAAGCACATAAGGTACACATTAGCAAATAATATGAATTCATACTGAATGGGATCCATATATGATCTTTCGTCACTATATTAAAATAATCCCTATATTTTTTTATCGTTTTTGAGAAATGTTGTTAACCTATTCCCTTAACTTATTAAACGAAACAATGCTATATTTCTGTGAAATTAATGTGAAAAAAATACACACGAAAAACATGCGACTGTAAACTTTGCAATTGTTGACAAAAGAAATAATTTAGCATTTTGTCAATTATCGCAAATATTTTCCATTTATCGAACAATGTGATTGTTCTTATAATTGCGTAATAAACGCCCTACTGTTCATTTAAATAGCAACATGATAAAAAGATCAGCACAAATTAATAAACTTTTTTTTATTTGCACTTTTTACAAATTTCTGTTTTAACGAGCAATCAAAGTTGTAAAGCAAAGAAATAAAACAAAAGAAGAAGAAAAGCTAAATAGTTATAAATTCATCTCCCAATAAAATCAAGTTCACAATCAATTCAGTAGTACGTTATTCCATAAATATACAACTTTTTAATGCCTATAATATAATATATTGATTCAGTACAAAATATGCTTATAAAAGTGTTGGAAGAATTGGTACACCTACCTGTAAAAATTGCTCATTTTACAGTATAAACTGTAAAATTGCTAATTTTGCAGTTTATTGCCTTGCATTTTACAGTTTTAAACTAGAACCTCTGCTGCTAGTGTTATATTGTTGTTTTTACAGTATAATGCATCTGAATTTTACGGCAATGAACTAAAATGGTTAATTTTACAATAAGAAACTGAAAATACTAGCTTTGCCGTTTATTACTGTGCACGTCGGCTTAGGACCTCGGCTGCCAGTATTATACTGTAAAAATAACAGTTCATTTTTTGCAGTGAAGCTTTATTCCAGAGTAAAACTTGATAAATTATTTCTTACTCATCCAGTATGTAAAGCAGCGTTACACTCATCCTTAATTCTAATATGATACATCAACTGGACAAGTTAAAAATATTTTTTTCACTTTCTATTTAGGTATAAATTCAGCTGCCCTATTCCTTCCTTGTGTATGACGTACAAGATGCCACGTATCCTTACGTTAAAATACTTCTTATAACTAACGTGTATGACGTACAAGATGCCATGTATTCTTACGTTAAAATACTTCTTATAACTCACATCATGAATAATGAAGCTTCACTTTCTCCAAATCTCTAAGTATATTGACTGTTTTCCAATCCTGAAATAGTGACAGTTTCGTTTAAATATTCATTACTTTCGTCAGTTTGATTTCATGCTAATGGAAAATTAATTCAATGAGATACGGAATTTTTAGTAGTTGAATGCTTAATTTCATTTCAACGCCTTTATAATAAATACTTTTACTTTCATCAATATTCCGAAGGTATCCTGAGGCATTATTTGCTGTGAGAGGGAACTAATTACTCGTAAAATACTGCTAATATTACTAATTACTTAATATTTACTTAAGAAATATATTGATGTTTTAATAGAACTTGCATATTTATGATCGATCCCCACACATTAGTGTTTTATTATTTGAATAAATAAGAAATAAAAACAGGTAAATGTAAATCGATAGTGTTGTATTTTACTGCCGCAGAAGCAGAGCAATGGAGTATTTGCGGCAGTTTTATTTTTAAGTTTTATTTAAAAATTTAAACGTAATATGATGTCGGGAAGAATAGAGAGGGTTGGGTGAATTTGTTAAAAAAAATCCTTACAAAACATTTTCTTCTGCTACAACGTAAATTTCAAAGCAACATTTTAAAGCATTTAAACTCATTTAAAAATATATAATTTCTGACAATTATTACAATATTAGTTTTTAAAAGCAATTAAAATAACAATAAACTCCTATCATATGCGTTATTTTAAGTGCTTTTGAAGCCTTATTTAAGGGATGGGTGTAACATTAGGGTGGTCACAAAAAATCAATTTTCGAATTTCTTTTGCGGCACCCCTCTAAAATGTGCCAATGGGCTAGAAAGTTAGATTTGCAAAGTTTTAGCTTAATTGGATAATATTAACACGTGCCACAAAGAGGGTAAAGTTAAGAAAAACAGCAGTTTTTAGCTAAAAATTGTAGTTTTTACTCTGTAAAACCAAAACTACTGATCCTAGAAGCTTTATTTTGGTCTCATTTTGTAGGAAACTTTAATTTCTTTAAGTCTAATCTTATTTAAAGTTTCGAAAAAAATGATTAAATATTTTTCAGAATTTTCAAAAGTCAGGCTGCAACTCAAATCCTCGAAATTGCAAGTAACATACGGAATTTTTTTTTCAACTAATCCTTTGAGGCACCCCCCTAAAATGTGCCAATTGGCTAGAAAATGAGATTTGCAAAGTTTTAGCTTAATCGGACAATATTAACACGTGCCTCAAAGTGGGTAAAGTTACGAAAAACAGCGATTTTTAGCCAAAACTTGTAGTTTTTCCTCTGCAAAACCAAAACTATTCATCCTAGAAGCTTTATTTTGACCTCATTTTGTAGGAAATTTCATTTTCTTTAAGTCAATTTCATTTAAAGTCACGAAAAAAATGATTGAATATTTTTCAGAAATTTTCAAGTCAGGCTGCAGCATAAATCCTCGAAATTGCTTAGAAAAAAATAAATCATTAAAATGTAAATTAATAAGTTCTTTTAGTAAATTTGATAAACTCTACGGATAATGTTGACTTTTTAGAGAAAAAACAGCAATATTGTAGTAGTTTTTCCTCTATAAAACCAAAACTATTCATCTTAGAAACTTTATTTTGGTCTCATTTTGTAGGAAATTTAATTCTCGTAAACTGCTATCCCATTCATTTTCGCTATCATGTCCAAAGGATTTATTTGGCATTTTTCAGGTTAAATCGTAGAGTATATCAAAAATAAGAAATTTTCATGCAAAAACCTAAAATCATTACAATATTCAATTACATTTATTTGCTTATTGTTGTTACTTTGTCAATTAAAAAGGGGGTATTTTTGCGGTACTTTAGAAATAAATGAAACAAATTCCTGTGTTAAAATAGAGGAATTAAGGGGTTAAGATGGAAAGCAAAGAGTTAAAATGACAATAAAAACTTTAATGCACCTTTATACTTATACTGTGAAATTGTATAACATTATTTTACTACTCTTTACATACAAACTAGCGACGAAACAGGACTAGGTCAAGCGACAAAACAGAAATTGCGAATAATTAAAGTTCAAAGTTTTATTGTTGTAGTTATTGCAGCTTTTTTGTTTTCTGGTTTTGTCATTAGTGTGCGTATGAAATTGGTCTATTGATATCTATTGTTTGATTTACCAAGTTTTATTTGCTCACCTGTATCTATTGCTTACAATTGTAGAGAGTGTTCATTTTTTTAAATGTAACTTAGCCCCTTCATCCTCCAAGCCCTTCATTTATGGCTTGTACTGCTCATTTCATAAATTATATTCGCAGTTATTTATTTTATCTATGAGTTTCAAAGACATAAATTTATTATATATTCGTAACAATATTGCTGTTTTTTCTCTAAAAAGTCAACATTATCCGTAGAGTTTATCAAATTTACTAAAAGAACTTATTAATTTACATTTTAATGATTTATTTTTTTCTAAGCAATTTCGAGGATTTATGCTGCAGCCTGACTTGAAAATTTCTGAAAAATATTCAATCATTTTTTTCGTGACTTTAAATGAAATTGAATTAAAGAAAATGAAATTTCCTACAAAATGAGATCAAAATAAAGCTTCTAGGATGAATAGTTTTGGTTTTGCAGAGGAAAAACTACGATTTTTGGCTAAAAATCGCTGTTTTTCTTAACTTTACCCTCTTTGCGGCACGTGTTAATATTATCCAATTAAGCTAAAACTTTGCAAATCTCATTTTCTAGCCAATTGGCACATTTTAGGGGGGTGCCTCAAAAGATTAGTTGAAAAAAAAATTTCCCCATGCTACTTGCAATTTCGAGGATTTGCGTTGCAGCCTGACTTGTGAAAATTCTGAAAAATATTTAATAATTTTTTTCGAAACTTTAAATAAGATTAGACTTAAAGAAAATAAAATTTTCTACAAAATGAAACCAAAATAAAGCTTCTAGGATCAGTAGATTTGGTTTTACAGAGTAAAAACTACAATTTTTGGCTAAAAATCGCTGTTTTTCTTAACTTAACCCTCTTTGCGGCACGTGTTAATATTATCCGATTAAGCTAAAACTTTGCAAATCTCATTTTCTAGCCCATTGGCACATTTTAGGGGGGTGCCGCAAAAGATTAGTTGAAAAATTTTTTTCCCCATGTTACTTGTGACCACCTAGTGTAACATGCATTTTAAAGTTAAAATATAATCATTATTTTCGGAACGTATTATGTAAAAGGATTAGTGTTTTGTGCTAGATTGTTTTGTAGAAATTAAAAGGATTTTAACATTCCTGCCTTATAAAATCATGACAAAAACTATTTGTTTCAAAAAGATAGCCAAAGCAGTTTCAAAAATCATTATTGTTTTATGCACGTAGTAAAATCATACTTTGTGAATAATTAATAAACTGCAATTGTCGATTGATTTTTAATTTAAAGCTTATATTATTATTAGCTGTGATTTATAATTAAAAAAAATCCTAAAGCATCAAAAGAAAAAAAAAATAAAAAATATCTACAAAAGTAGTTTTTTTTAATAGTTATTTAGTATAATAAGTGAAGTAAAACATTAAAATACGTCTTTCATTAATACTTTCCCAAGTAGCATCAACTCATCGGATTTTGCTCGGCCGATCATCGAACTCCTCGTAAACTGATCCCGTAACGCACAATGACATCGTTACGATCAGTATCCGAGCACGGTTTTCGATGAGCTACTTTTCATCGGAAAGCGATATCCTTCTAATCAACTTTCCCGATGAAAATAAGCCGAGCTATCGATGAGCTACTTTTCATCTGAAAACGATATCCTTCCGATCAAATTTCCCGATGAAAATTAGCAAATTGCCCCAAATCTCATCGTATTTCGAGCAAAACTCATCGAATTTTGCTGCTCGGATCTTGTTTGGCTGATGAGACATATTGGAGCAATTTCGGAAGAGAACTCATCGGAATCCGATCATCGGCCGATGAGAATTTCATCGGGTTTCTATGAATGGCCGATCATCGGCCAATGAGAATTTCATCGGGTTTCGATAAATGGCCGATCATCGGCCGATGAGATTATGCTGCTAGGGTTAGTAATCCGTAATCCATTTAACTGATGATTGAAGTAGCCTAGTATTGATTTAATTACAAAGATATTGGTTCTTGCTTTGGAATTTATCCGCAAATAATTTTTCGCTAACATCCATTATATGACACAAGTGATGAAAATCTAATCATATGTTTTATATTACCTGAAATTATTTTTATGTTTCTCAGAAATAATATGAGTTCTACCTAACACAATTTTGAAACTTTAGATAAAATAGATTGCATGCAGCAACGCATTTTTAAAGGAAGAACTTCATTCGACTTCAAAAACAAGTTGTCTTAATGCTATTTACAGTATATGGGTCATTTTCACCGTACGCTTACATTTCAGAATTTTAAGTCATTTTTTTAACTTGCTATTTTCTTTTAGAATCACTAACAGATGTTTTGTCACATATTTTTGTGGTGTGAAAAAGTAATTGGTTGTACATTTTGATGTATAATTAAGTAGTCAAATTCTGTTGTAAAACCTTAAGTTGTAAGGATAATTGTCGCCCGTTACCATACAAAATCAATATGAAATCTCACTTTTAAACTATATCATAGCGCCTAGAACCAACTTCATTAGAAATTATTTGTGTCCCTGAAGCTTAAAACGATGTTTGTGATTATTAAAATAATGATCAAAAACTGTATGGTAACGGACTTGAAATTTGGTAACGGATTTGACCAGTAACGGACTTGACATTTCAACCGAAATGTCAAATTATGGCTAGGTTGTCGAATTTAAAAATTGAACAACAATATGCATTTTCTTGGAGTTGTATAATAAACAATATTTCGGGGTAAAAGTTGAGAAAAAGTAAAATATAATGCTAAAATCTTTGGTAACAGACTTGACAAAGAATAAAAATACGCACCTGGAAGAAATCTTGTGCGAAACTCCACAGCAATACTTCTCAACTCAGGAAAACAAAATGGTACGAAATATTTACGTCAGTAGTTTGTTAAGTTAACTGAATACGTGTTACCATCTTTTGACTGCAATAAATACCTTTTTTAGCTAGAATAATCTTCGGGTAACGGACTTGACAAGAACAGCCGGATAAAATATATCCATACATTTTTTAATGAAAAAAATTGCTATTGTCAATATTTATTATGAATATCATATACTAATAGTCAATATATAAAAATAATTTGTTGTATATACTTTTTATACAATTAAGTATATAAAAAAATAGTTGAACTTGAGAAAATTCTAAGTGGACAAGCGTGTTTGACTTGATTCTCATCTTTAAAGACATATAAAAATGATTAAATAAATTTTAATAATTTTTTGAGTGATAGAATTTTTGTGGGGGTATTTCTTGCAGAAAATAATTGTTCGCATTGAATTTAAAATATAAGTTATGCTTCAAAATCGTCTCTTTAACCTCCGGACAGCAAATGTAAGCAAATTTTGAAAATGACCCATATGCATTTCTCGAGCTGAAGCGTCAATTTTAGGCAATATACATAAAATAACACAAGCGAATTTAGCCTAGTGATTTATGTTATTTGAAGTTGTTTTTCAGTTGCGCAGAAATAAGTCTACCTTTCCAAACTCATTAATTAAAAATTATATATCCTTCGTGCGAAATACAATAAAATGCCTTAACGCATCATTAAAAGCATGCAAGATGCTTTCTACTTCAATAACAAGTTATCTTGATGCTGTTCACATATGTACTTCTCGAACTGTTGCTTAAAAGCTAACATTTAAGAAGAAATTCGAATTCAAAATATTATCACGTGGTTTCTTGAAATACTTGTCACGAATTCGAAGGTTTGTTCAGCACGTGTCTGAAATTCTTTACTTTACAACTTCCGTGAGCGTGAACTTTTATAAATATTTCCAAAAAATAATTACTAACGTCAACTTTATCTAAGAGCTTCGAAAAATGGTTTTCCTTTTGAATTTCAATTAAGTAACTCACAAAAAAGCGTTTATATCACCAATACACAACTGTGTGCATATGGAAGAGGAATGTCTATTAAGAAGCTTTTTTGAGAGAAATTTTCTGTAACAAAACGTTCTTCAATTAATAAATTACATTAGCTCATTGCATGCATTTTAAGGGATAGTTGCAAATTCCTATCAATTTCTGAGTACTAAAATATAAATAACACACTTTAGTACAGTAAAAATCATCATGACAACTATAACGATTTTTCAAATGTGCGTGAATAAATGCTTCATTTTATTGTCAAAGATGTTCAAATACAAAATAGTACACAAACTATGTAAGTAGCTACACATTACTCTAAAACGGCTGTTAGAAAATTTAGTAGAACCATTTTATGATCAGCAACTTCTGATAATAGCATCTTTATATTAACAAGCAGAATGTGTCTTATAAAGCAAGCAGTTTAAAACTCTGAAACGGAAATTGTAATTCTTTTGCAAGTGAATGAAATAAATTGTAAAATGGATGTCAAAGAATAATTTGGACTCACAGCCTAATTACTAAGTAGACAAATAACAATTTTGGACTAGATTTTTCGAATTATTACGCTCCAACTGTACAAAAAAATTCAGCATTATCAGGGCAAATTTTGTTTCTATTTAAGTCATAAAAACAACTGGAATAAGCACAAGCGATAGACGAAACCACTATCACGTCTTAGTTTTGAATTAGTATAGATTTTATAGCTAAACATTTATCATTTAAAACTAACATCCAGTTTGCATTTAAAGTTAGAAACTAAAATTTAATTTAAACTAAAAAATAAGTTTCTTGAAGCGCACTTTTTTTATCGTGCTAGTGGTCCTCCTCACTTACAAAAGCAAAGTTTGAAAGCCGCTAGTATATTTGTAGTCAGTGCTTTGATTATTAGCTTAATCTATATTGTATGTGGTTCTTTCTTGGATAACCTTACAGAATTTTAAACTGCGAAATCAATTACAATTTCCAGCATATGTGCGTTAGTTAAATATTCCACAATTAGATACTTTTAATATTTTGATTAAATAACCGTTCTCTAAATAAAAGGATATTGTCTAATATTTAAACAAACCAAACATCTGTTATACAATTAAAAGTTAATATGCATCTCATAGTATTTGATCACTACTTGTAGCGAAATCAAAACAAATGCAAAAATATATTTTCTCGTACATGCTATTGTTTACTTTGATGCAAATTCGGTAAGATACCTCTGAAATATTTTGAGGTAATTTACTAAAAGAATAACTAAATATTTCAAGACTCATGCTTTTAAATTTGCTTACATCGGAAAGGTTTAATACATCTTCATTTCGGCATCTGAATTTCTCTTAATTTGTTTAATTGTCTGACAGCGGTGAAAATCTCAACAGCTCGAATTACAAACTTTCATTTCTAAGCAAGGCATTTCATATTCTGGAGATTTCATGAATATTTATACGGTGTTCGTTTCACGTTAGTCTTTAACTCCCTTTTCAGAAATTCACGGACGTGATAAACTTATCGAGCGGAATTAAGACGCGTGGCATTAAACGTTAGCTCCTGATTAGTTAAATAATTTAAATTTCAACCAGAGTTACAGCATTACAATTAAGTTTATAACTAGCATTAATTATGCTGCATCTTAGTAAAGCTTTAGCTTTATTTTGATAATGAATGCAAAGCACTGGTGATTGTTTGAAATATTCAAACTCTCTATCCAATGAAATCGTCAGTAAAAGTTTTTTTTTTCATTTTGCTTGACAACTGAGGTAAAATTAATCATCAACTTTTTAACGAGCAAGAATATTTAAGCAATTTTTTCCAGGTGTCTACTTCTGTGTTGTAGGATTATATAATAATTAGTTAACCTTAAGTAGTAGTATATTGGAAGCACTATAAAAACATATTTGCCTGTATGGTTTTGGATACTAGTGATAAATATTGATCTACAGATTCGTATGAAAAATAAATGTATAAACTTAAAAGAAAAGATAATTAAAATTCACGCAACAGCATAAAACTGTAGGGACAAAGAGCAAACTATTATGTTACGGTTAAAATTATACTAATAAGATAATAATCATAAATTAATTTCTTATAAGGTAGCCAGAAATAGAGAACGAATTTGATCTAATTCTTAAAGCAAACTATGCTGCGCGGTAAAAGTGACTATTTTATATTTTATTACCAATTAACACTTAAATTTATTTGTAACATCCGGTTCGGAAGCATTTCTTCGAGACAAAGAGCTTTCTTTAGAAAACTATTTACAGCTGTCTTGCTACAATGGTTTTTGATTATCTAATTGCTGTTTCCGATATAACAGCATTAGTATTTTAACGGAACAAATGAGAAAAGTTGAAACTAATTTAAAAACAGTAGAAAACAATTACCTCAACACTTCAAAATAGTTCTGTGGGGAAATGCGGAAATTGAATTCCGCGACATTTATAATTACATTCGTGTAGAAAAATCCAGTTATATGTAAGCTTTTTAAAGTATCTTTTGAACTAACTTTCTAAAAATACTTTACTTTCGTCTCCAAAAGTCAAGTTGAGAGTTTTAATGTAAAATAAAAATTTGTTATATTTTGACATATTATAGTTGATTGGGTATATCCGGATCATTTCAAAGTGTGCTGAACTCAGCTAATTAGAAAATCAATAAAAGCTTTCTAATTAGTCAAATAGGCTTATTTCAAAGAACCCATTCAATTTTAGGCTAGTTAGTAAATTTTAAGTGTTTTTGAAGTGCTTCTCTTAGAGAACCATTGATACGGTTTTAGTTGGTGTGATATATTTCAGGCAAACTGGAATGCGACCATCCATTCTTAAACTAATTAGAACATTCATAATACTATCTTAATGCGAAAAAGAAGGGAATTTTTAATGTTAATTGAATGGTGGGGGGGGGGGGCTGGTACAATTTGGCTTATTGACACTTACTGCGTCTTTTAAGCTGATCACCGTAGTTCTGATACCGTAACCCTTACGTTTCTTTAAAAAATGTATATTAGTCATTATTTTGCTGTGAATTGTACACACACACACACACACACACACACACACACACACACACACACACACACACACACACACACACACACACACACACACACACACACACACACACACTCGCTGTGCACTTACAGAAAAATAATTTTAATTGCATTTGAAAACTGTTGAAATGTTTATGAAGTCTTTTATTAACAAACTTTAATTCGAAAGGTATAATTTTCCCTTTGATTTATTTTCTTTATTGTAGTTAATATTATTTGACTCCAAATTGGTTACAAAATAAGAGATCTAGAAATCTAGTTATTCATTAATTAAATCACCATGGTAATAATTATAAACGAATAATAGAAAGAAAACAAATATATATGTATATGAAAAAAATGTACACTAGTTGTGAAGTCATACAAAAAAGTTAATTGCATTCTAAGAAATTCTGCAGATTCCAAATCATTTAAGTTCTAAGACAATCTTCTTGCCGTTACAACTGAATAAGAATGCAAGACGAATTTTCCGCTCATGAAAACATAGCGGCACAAATAAGCATTCAATAATGTGGAATAAATAAGGCTTATGGCGCCAGACACAGCGATCAGACAAACAATGCAGGCAATTTCGTTTTTTCTGTGTGAGAAAAGTCTTTTTAACATTTTCTGGTGATCATATTAGTGTCTTCACTGAAGTATGTCTGCAGGAGGAGCGATTTTATTTCTTATGTGTTTCGTTTACTATTTTTGAAATAGGTATTTATATTCTAAGTATTTGACCTGAGAAATTCAGGAAATTAATAATGTAAAAAATTTAATTCATAAATAAATGCCAAAAATACCTACAAATCTATTAAAATTGATAAATGGAGGTATAATTCAAGCATTTTCAAGCAAAGTATTTACAATGGATGAAATTTCTGTAAAATAAACGTGGAACTCGGAGTAGATAAAACAATAGTCAGCAACACATGCTAAGTAAAACACGAATATTAATGAAGTACCATTAAATCATCAAGTTTCTTTTTTTTTTGTAGAGTGCAGTGTTATCCAAAATATTTTTAAATACACTGTTAAAAATTCAGGAAGCTTTTATGGTAAATGTTACTGTAAAATGTAGCGTTTACGGTACAGAAAATTTTTACAGTGAATTGTACCGATAAAAAAATTGCGATCACCACGTGACTTACTGTGAGATGCAGATGACACTCTATTTCCGCTCTTTTGATGTGTCTCATCTGGTATCGTGGATAGTAAAGCAGTGTAAAGAAATTGGGTCCCGGGTTCGATCCTTGTCGTTCGTATCTCGCGGTTTTTAATTCTCGTTTTCTCTTCCGTAAAATTTTACAGTAAAAAAATATTTTACGGTAAAAGTTACTGGCAACATAGATGCCAGTAACTTTTACCGTAAAATTTCAGGAAATTTTTTAACAGTGTAAATGCTAATGTAATGAAATTTAAAGCTTTCTTAATAGATATGGTGTATAAGTAAAAGATCTAGTGCTGAATATCATCTAGTGTTATATTCTACAGTTTCATTGTAGGCATTAGGGAAGGTTGGCCTTGAGGCACCTGGGGCATAGAATATAGGATAGATTGGGATGAGACGCCGTAGTTTTTTACATTTTCTTCATACGCAATACCATAATGATTTTATTTCAAATCTAACATTTTATCAAAAATATATGTAATGCAGTGATTAGTAAAAAATAATTTTTGGCTTTGAAAAAACATTTTTGGCTTTGAAAAAACATTTTTGACCTAAAAAATAGTTTGTAAACGTTTGCATTGTCTGCATCTTACCCCAAATCTTCAGGTGAGGTGACCGATCTTTGGGGCAAGATGAGGTATGAAAAATCAATTCATATGGTGCAAATAATCAAAAGCTAATCGAACACGGTTTGAAATTGGAAACTTGTCCCTTTTTATAGCACATTGTAGTCTCAAAGCAAAAGTAGGGTACATTAGAGTCATTTCAAGGATTAGATGTTTTACTGATGATCTCAAGCGGCGATAATGTGATTTGTAAACGTTTGCATTGTCTGCATCTTACCCCAAATCTTCAGGTGAGGTTACCGATATATTTGGGATGAGATGACGTATGAAAAATAATTTCTCTTACATGAAAGTTACGGAAAAAATGGCTAAATAAAATATTTGTTACATGATTTCCGATATTCACCATAGCAGTCGGGATGACAAAAGCAACAACAAAAAACACCCCTTCAACCTTTCATTAATCAACAAAAATAGTGTGCATACTCTTAATGTGCATACGCCTTCATTCTAACTAACAGGCAAGCTGTTTTATCATATTTTTGTGGGTGAACCACCTTATACGGCATTTTGTACGTCTTACTATAATCTACTCCATGATGAAAACATGTTTAATTAAATTTACATTACCTGAATGATGTGCAGTATAGCTTAGGTATAAGAAAAACGAAATATATCTAATCCATAAAATATCTCAACAATGAAGGTTTACTGCCTTTTATATGATAGTTCTGTATAGTTTTCACAGATTATATATATAAAGGGTTAGTATGACTGTAGAATCAGACTAGTTCTATAACTTCATAAGCCCGTGTAATTGTAAAATGACATTTTCTAAAAATAAAATATACGTATTTCCAAAGTCAAAATATAACCAGCAAGAATATAATACTACTTGTGCATCATGATATAAACTTCACCTAATAATTCTTATAAACGTCAATGGGTGAAGTAATTGTCTCAAACATGTTTCATCACGGTCAACTTTTCAACGCGCCTATTTGATGATAAATAGCGATAGAGCCACCTATAGCGGTGTTATGAAGCGGAACATTCTACCCATTATCCGCTCAAGTTAACAAGAATTATGTGAATTACTTCTCATATTATGCAATTAGATATTTGTGTACAGCATGAATGATAAGCATGGTAACATAACTTGGAGGATAGCATCATCTAAATCTAGTATTTCTAAAATTGTCTAGACATACTTGCAAAGCTGAGCATCGCATGAAGAATCTGATGCGCATCAATTATAGTATAAACAAATGCCTAAACCGAGCATGATTGTTAGTTTTAGCCATTTTAAATAATCTGGGTAAATTACAAATTTTAAACCCCAAATTTTTTGGAGGCCCATTGCTCACGAAAAATGTGTTTTTTTTTTTTTTTTTTTTTTCGCCAAATCGTCAAATTTTTATGTGTAAACTAGAATATGAAATTTTGAAATTTTATTTGGAATGTTTTAACATATTTCAGGTCAAAAGTGACAGTGAATGACCATGGCACCTTCGTAAGAAGATAATGTAATACCTCTCTATTCTTTAGCTTTACAATGTTTTTTGAAGTTTTATTCTACTATAATAAGAGAAGTTATAGTAATTTGCAAGTAACAAATTTCCAATTTGTTCACACGTTTTGCGCTTTTTTACAACCCTGTATTTCGGACAAGTTTCAAAGAAGAAAACTAAAATTTGTGTGTGGGGGGGAGGGGCAGAATTACTTATCTTGTCACATATGTGAGATCTTCATAATAATTTTTATTAAAATCAGAAAAGGTTTGGTCAAAAACGTACTTTTTTTATTTATCTAATATCATACTTGAAATTAAATGACTATCAAAAATATATATGCGTCATAGAACATTAAAATATCTCTTAACATTGCAACCAATGTGATTAAAACATTGAAGCAAGATATATCAAGAAGCAAAAATTCTTGACTACAGATATAGGTCAAGAAAAAAAAATCAAACATTTTTAAGGCATTTCTCAATGAGCTTTGCTGTTTTGATAACAATAATAGTCTAATAGTGGCAGAAAAAATATTTCAATGTGTATTTTGCAAAAAAAAGTTACGACAGTTTGAATATCAATAAATATGTCACTTTTCATATTTTGGTCTAATGTAACTAAAAGCACATTTATTTTGTCTCAGTAATTTATGCATTTTTAAAGTGCTTATATTTTCCTTTCAAATGACACTACTTTTGCCGTGGCAACTGAAAGATGCAAGGCTGTTTCTAGAGCTCAACATTGCTGAAAAAACTGTCCAAAATGCCACTTTTTGTGACCTTTCTTGACCTTGAGGCAACTACATGCCGCGCAAATTTATCAATCATTAAAATTATTTTGAACTTTCTAAACTTCATTAAAAAAAAAAATAATTTGGAGGCAAACTGTTTCTGGAAAGAGTTGTGGCGTGTAGCAATTTCCATGTCTTAAAAATCCCCTTAATTTTTGATGTCGCACATTAACATTTATATCCCCATAAAAATAAACAACTCAACTTCACAACAAAAAAATCATATTTGGTCTCTTAATGAGATTAGTAACAGCTGGTAATTTTTTAGAAAAAATTTGAGTTGGCATTAATCGCCTCATACCACTAAGCGTGACAGATTCGCAAATTCTTGCTCTTAATGCGTTGAAGAAATTCAAATCAAAGATTCGGACTTGAACTCAATGCGAATAAACAGCATTTTAGCTCTGAAACCATGTTTATATTTTCATTTAGTTATATATATTGTTAATAGTTTATGTTTATATATATTACTAATTATTTTGTTTATATAGTAGGGGAAAGTAGGGTAAAACCGGGTACCTAAGGTTTGAAGGCTCCCAAAACTCACAGTTTTTAACATAGAGGAACAAAATTTGGCAAAAGTATGCTCTACTTATCTGTTAATGGAACCGCAGTCTTGAAAACATTTCAGTTTTTTTTTCTGAATATTTACAAATTTTTTTGCAAAAAAAGTCATTTGGCCCGGTTTTGCCCCACCAGTGGGGTAAAACCGGGTAGATATGTTATTGCTATGGGAAAATAAAAAATTTAAAAGTTTCCACAAAATTCAAGTTTTATTTAGCAACATATGTTAACTGCTGTCATAAAATATCATAATTAGTATAACAGGACACATTAACGAGCTGTAAGTTAGTTTAACTGTCTTTAGACTTAATTTTTTTGCTGTTGCCTTTTCTCTGATTCATTTTTCTTTCCATCAAGTTTTTTTTTTTTTTTTTTTTTGTCCACCTTTGGTCTTCTTTTTATCATTTTTCTTTTTCTTCGCTTCTAGTGTAGATTGAAGTTGACGTTTGTATGGGGAGCCCGTCAAAATTGCAGTTTTACCTTTTCTGTTGTCCTCCTTCGCCCTTGTCTTTCACTCAGTGTACGGTGGAGGCATTAATTCGGAAGGTGAAACACTGAATGATGCATCTAGAATAGGTTTAGGGTTAGTTGACATGGACTTAGAACTGCAGGGTAAATTGATTTGTTCGGGTTCCGAAGCTGTTAGATTCGATGGTTAATATATCTTGTCTTGAAACCTCATTGTAAAATAATTTGGTTAAAAAAAATTGTTTTTCATTATATAATAGACTTATTATGTTTTAAAAATCAAGGGCTGAAACCGGGTACATGGTTTTGCCCCTCGGTTAGTACCCGGATTCACCCCGCACATAAAGCTTTCATAAAACATGGCGTCAAATGACTATACAGAACGCTACAGACAAATACTTGCAATGATAATGAAGGTAATTAAATGCTGTACAAAGAGAGCTACATACCTTTATTCTTGCAGAAACAGGAACGTAGTACAATTCGGTTTTGTTTTGCTCAAAAATCGTAAGCAAAAACCACTCAAATAGAATTTCCATCACAGGACCGAGATAAGCGTGTCTATTGCATTCTGATGCAATCGCCACAGCTTCTTCATCAAGGTGGAAGGTAGTTCTTCTGTTTTTCACGCGGTTGCAGCGCTTACAGAGGCTAGAAGGGGGTACCCGGTTTGCTCCCGACTACCCGGTTTTACCCAACTTTCCCCTATTAGTTACCCCATGTTTATACACTGTTAAAACTACAGGTTGCACAAGGTACCTTTAAGGGTGAAATGTTGTAGCACCAGAGGCACCCAATGAATTGTGCCATTTGACTCCCTAAGGCACCCTTGAAGGTACGATTTGGTTCTTTATGTCAACCTTGGGGTGCCGCATGGAGCCAAATGGTACCTTCAAGGATGCCATAGAGAGTCAAGTGGAACCCTCCAAGGGCACCTCTAGTGCTACAACGTTTCACCCTAAAAGGTACTTTGCGCAACCTGTAGTTTTAAGTGTATTTTATTTGTTGCCGTATTTTTCGGCGTATAAGTCTTATACGGCATAAATTTAAGATTAATTAAAATTGGGGGATTTAACTTAAAATTGGGTGCGTCTTATACGGCGAAAAATGCGGTATATATTTATTTATTACATATTTTTTAATTTATTAATTATGACCATGAAAATTAGTGTTATTAAAAAGCTATATTTTTCTTACGAAAACGTATTACTAATTATTTGCTTTTCAAATTTTTCCGTACATGCTATGAAGTTGCGATAGTAAAAGGAGTTAAAATTAAAATATCATAAGGCATTCGTCTCTGGATCATTTTACGGCTTGAGTAGTCAAAATGAATTTTACCTAAGGCTCCATAACAGAATCTTCATCCTTTATACCAATATAGTCAATAATCTTATATAGTCAATAATTTTGGGAAAATAATATTAAATATTATGAAATTAAACTTTAACTGCCGTATGGGGAATAAGTACATTGTTTTTTATTTTAGAAAATAATATAATACCTGTACATTAACAAATAAAAAATACAAATGATGTAAAAGTATAAAGAATTCTTTTAAATTCAGTGCATCGAAATTGATTTCAGAAAGCATTGTAATCAAATCAAAACATTTAAAAGAAAAAGTTTGAAACTGAGACAAAAATCAAATTCAGAAATAAAACGAATTGTGGAAATTCACTTTGGAATTAAATTAAGTTTTATTCACTCTTTCAAGAAATATACAATTACATCTTTCATTACATTCAATTTTAACATTTATGTCTTTCGCCTTAACCAAAGTCTGATGAACCCCCCCCCCCCCCACCCGCCTTAAAACTAAATCTTTTCTGAGAAGCCTGCTTTCCACATATGCAGCGTTGCTTCAAATTCCAATCTTTCGCCAGGTAATTTATTTTGTAAATTGAAATGGGTATTGCTTACAAAATTATCTCAAAAGTAACTAAACCCCAAATTAAAAAGGAAAAAGAGCATCATCAAGCGCATTTGTCTTATAATTGTTTTTCAGAAAGGATATTCTTTTAATTGATTTTTAGAAGAGGAATTGCACTCTTGTTGAGATCCAAAGTTTATTAGAACCAAAATTTAGGAAAGAAAGAAGAAAAAAATGGTTTTACATGGATTGGTTGATTCATGTGTGGATTTAATATATATATTTAATTAATAGAGTATTTATATTAATATAATATTCTACAAATAGAATTTCATTGAAAATTATGATGTTTAATTACTGACTACTTACGTAAACTAATATGCATTTTAACAAACTCTTATGCTTAGAATATTAATTAATTTATTACGGTTTAAGCAACTTAACATTTCAGAAATAAATATGATAAAAATATTCCTTTTAATGAAAGTTTGAATTGTAGTAGTTTTTCTATGCAGTTTTTATTGCAGTGCAGCACCGTTTAAACGTATTTATAGGAGACATTCATAAAAAAGGACAATACTTAAGTCCAAAATAATAAAATAAATTTAAAATACACAAAGGTATAACTCTCTATAGCAAAAAAATCAACGCTTTCTCAATCAGACAACTCCTTCTTGGTGCATCGATTTTTTTGTTATAGAGTATAAAAGTTACTTAAACAGCCTTTCGTATCTGTCAGATAGAAACAGCAAGTGTTCAGACTGCTACTAACGCTAGAAAAATTCCGTTGTTGCCTATAGGGGTGGGGGAGGAAAAGCCAATGTCTGACGTTCTCAGCGTTTTCTAGCCTAAAGATGTTAAGCGAAATTACCTCTTAGTGTGTCTCTCAGATACGCGATCCCATTGGCAGGTTAAATGGGAATTATACCGTAAAATGGGGTGTATAGGAACAGCGGGGTCAATCGGAACAAAACTTCCCGACCGTGCAAAGAAATTCTTCATAAATAAACTGGTATTTTTCACCATGAATTTTTTTTTTAGAAAGGTAAGATCATAGGAAGTAGGAAAAAATTACTTTTGTCAATCTGGCAACGCTACTGGCTTCTAAGGAGGGCTGCACGTGGAATGCTAGAAAACGTTACATTTTCATAGACTGCAAAACTTCATATGCAAGAACAAGCCTTCTTATATTTAAAAGCTAAGAGTGGTATGTTTCAATTATACGTGTATCTGAACAACAGAATACCACATTAGAATTTACATTTTTTATAAATTGTGTCATAAAAACGAAGAACTCTGAAAAATGCCATAGGAAGAAAAATTGCGGGGTGAATCGGAACACTAGGTTATGTTGTTCCAATTGAAACTTATTTGAAGGAAACTGTTTGAAAAATCAAGATTCTAACCCCAATTCTTCGAATCAAGACAAGGACAAGGATTAATTACTGTTTATCCTTTCTCGTGAGCAACTAGATCTTGGAACGACAAGCAGTTGCAGATTTTAAAAGATTTTTTCTCCAGGAGACTTCTTTTTACTTAAAATACGAGGGGGAAAGTCATATAGACTAATATAGAAAAAGTCCAGCACACAGAGAGTGATGAATAAGCGAAAAAATGTTTCAGGACAATCCCCGAAACCCAGAGATTTTAAGAAACTAAAGAAAAGGCAGAGTTCATCCTAGCAGATGTTATAAAAAAAACTTAAGCCAAGTCACAATTGCTAGTTTTAAGGACTAGTACATATTTGTGGACGACATGAGTGACTTCAATTCATGTTAAAGCTTGGTATTTCAACTCAAAAGCATTTCTTAAAATTACTTTTCATTTTTCATAAGGTCAAAATTATTTTGAATTTTGACAGATGAACGTTTACTGGTATTGAAATTATACATTTATTTGAGAGTAATTATCTGTTCTTATTCTCCCCCATCAATATTACTCATGTTTGTGACACCTATTACAGGTTAAATTGAAGAAAATAAAAATTTTAACATGTGTTCCGATTGACGCCTATCAGCGGGGTGATTCGGAACACCCATAATTTCCTATATATTTTAATAATAACTGTTCAAAATGTTTTGTCTTTGCTTGGAATATCAAAAGTAAAGCAAGACCAAAGTTTTTACTCAAAAAATCAAATAAAAAACCTTTTAACTGCTTTTTTTACAATCAAAGCTGAAAAGTGTTCCAATTCACCCCATTTTACGGTACTATAAGTTCTATTACGGGTTAGGATGGGAAACCGTCCTGATGTCTATATTTTTTAAACCCTAAAGCTCCTCAAGGAAGGAAGTTTAAATTTGACGTGTCTGTGTATCTGTTTGTGGCACCGTACAGCCTAAACGGATGGATCGATTTTGATTTTTTTTTGTTTGAAATTTGAAGTAATCGAGAGTATTTTTAGCTAGGTCGCGTCTTTGGATGACATTGATTCACAAAGATATTAATTAAAAACCTTTAAAACGTTTTCAGTGATTTTTAAAGTGAAAACATACTGGACAATTTAAAAATATCGTACCAAAAGAAAGAAGAAAATTTTTTGTGTCTGATAAGATGCGTTTGGAACTTTCATGTAAAAAAAACTCAAATTATAACGTTTTTTATCAAATGCTGTTAAGGATTAATTCCTCGGGATCAGAAACCGATGTCAGTGTTGGCCGACGCGAAAAAAAAAAAAAAAAAAAAAAAAAAACTCAATGATTTAAAATGTTTATCTATTGCCAGTTTCTATTTCTTAACAATTAAAATACTTGTAATTGTTTTGGTATAGGAATTTTAAATTTTCCTTCACTATTTTGCCTTTGCGACTAGCAAATTTTACTAGTAAGGATTATTTTTCCTTTTCCGTGTTTACCATACCCTTTCGAAAACAATTAAATATATTTAGATTGAAAATGCTTTACGACCAGAGAAGTTCGTTTTATTATGAGATCGGCAATCAGGGTCAGGGGTTGTTTAAATTTTAAATTTATCATATAAAATGAATTAGGTTTTAGTTGAGAAACTCTAGACAAGTTGGTACTGCACAGTGAGTTCAACGTGTGCACCTCTCTTTTATTTTCAATCAATAGATATAAAACAAATTAGTCACTAGTTCAAAATCAGATGCACCGACTACCTGAAAATGCCAAATTGCGGCTGATATTTACATTTTTGATCCCGCAATGCATCACAGCAACTGATTAATAACTACGAGCGTCTACAAATCAAGAGATTTTCAAGACTTGTTTATAAATATTTTATAAGCTTATAAGCAAACTTTTGGATATCCTAAATTATAAAATAGAGAATTTGCCAAAAACAATATTTTTTATGTCAATCACACTAACCCATGAAATTAAACTTTTAAATTGTTTCCTACAGATAAAAATATAATTCATATAATGTCAATGTACTAAATTAAAACTTTCCATCTGCTTACTTCTATCACATAAGAATGTCTTGCAAAATCACTTTACACTCGTTTGATCAAGCAAACTTCATCACAATTTTTCTCATTTTTTTTAAAGATAAGTCAACATATAATCCCCACGACTTGCTAAAATTAGTAGGCAAGGTTGCTTAAATAAGTCCTTAGAGTGTTTTTACTTTATTGTGTTTTGTTTACTTACTTGCAAAACAGGAAAGTATCAAAAAAGTAATACCTGATGCCCTCGGCTTAACTATGAACATACTAAAAGCATGCTGATTATTTTTGATTCCTGCAAAAAAAAAAAATAAATGTCAAAATATTACAGCTGTATTATAACTCTTAACATTAGAAAAATTACACTAAGAGTAAAATACACCAAGAAAGTTTTAAAAATGGCATGCAATAAAAACTTTCTTGCTCTTTCCTTTTTAGCATGACTTTTCAGGCTAATAAATATACCATAAAAAGATTTACCCTTAAAGGCAGCAATTTAATTGCAGAATGGTGTTATTTAATAATTAGTTCGCATTTTGATTTTTTCGATTTTCTACATGCAACAAAAGTACATTTTATTCATGTTTTCTGACATATACATTTTTAGCTTATTAAATAAGTACCTTTTACTCCTTTGATTTTAAGTACGTTTATAACCTGGAATTTCAAGTAGAATACAAGGTGTAAATATTTTTAAAACATCACCTTATGAAGTCTGAATTACCACACATGAACTTTAACATACTAGGGGATTATTGAGGCTCCTAACCTCAAGGCTATTTGTACTTATTATTTCATCTAAAATCGTTAATCAATAATGGATGGACCTGCTATGTTCGGATTTTGCTTAAATTAGGGTTATTGATCTCTTACTGGGGCATAGTTCGTCTTAAATTTTAATTACGCTTGCTAACATGATGAAATCGGTTGTAATTTAGAAGACAGCAATGACATTTCTATCGATTAAAGCGTCACGATATTTAGAAATGCGCACGAAGAGAGTCATACATTCATTAGATTCATTAGACCTCTTGATTCTGCTAATGGATCGTACAGTATCAATTAAACTTTTGAGGTACCGCTGTTTTATTCTTGGATATGTCTTAACGTAATCGTTCAGTTATTAGAATTTCATGTTATTAGAATAAGAAACACTTCGATTTGCGATCGTCCAGATTCCTGCTTCCCAATAATTCTTCATTAGAGACACATGTCTAGTGATAGTCTTCTGGTTATCATTCGTCCTTTTTAATCATTAAACATAGCGTTTAGCATAGCACGTGAGCAGAAACTGGTACTTTGCCCTATGCAGAATAAGGGCCTGGCTCCACATCAACAGAAAACCGACCGAAACCGAAGGCAGAAACCAAAAATCCGGGTACTTTGAATTTAAAAGAAATGGAAAGTACCCGAATTTTTTATTTCTGCCTTCGGTTTCGGGCGTTTTTTTGCTAATGTGGAGCCAGGCCCTAAGTCCGTTTTATACTTATTCTCACGTGCGCAGAAGTTTTGCACATGTCGATGTCGACAGTAATAATTTGCAAATGTAGGGGTAAGTGGTGTACCTCGGACATATGTGTACGTTGGACCTAGGCTGATTATAGCTCTGCTTATTAAAATAGTTCAATAGCAACATGTGTAGTTAAAGTATTTGCATCTAGAGTTCTCAATGCATGCCTTTCTGTTTTGTTGAACGCTTAAATGATTAAAGTATTATTAAAAAGAAGAAAGCCACCATTTAAAAGTAAGTTTTTCCAGATACTTTTATGTATTTTTATTTTGAAACATATATTGTTTATTTTGAAATGAGGGTCCATGCAATATACAGTCATGTTCTAGCTATAAGACCGTGTGCTTGAAACAAACTTAATCCTAAGTGTAATATAATGGTCAGATTCTTTGTCTTTTATAACCAAGTGGTATACCTCGAACCCAATACAAGTGGTACATACCTTGGACTGGTCCAAGTTACACACTTCTGCAGTGCATAGCTATTACAACTCCTAAAATTTCCTGTTCTTTAGTTTGTTGAAAAGCCTTTAAAAGATCAAGTGAAATGTTTCCTTCCAAAATTTAAAAATTTTAACTTCACTTATAAACTTAAGATGCAGTTTTTGTACAACTGCATATTTAGGATTTATGAAAAAGCTAATGATGAATTCTTAACTACATTCATATGTGCAATACACCGCCAACTCGGTTATTCTTTCCTAGGACTGCAGCCCTCGGATGGTTTACATCCACCGAATGAAAATAGTTTTTGAAGATTTTGATTTCCTCTCATCAAATGTTACTGATTGCTCAGTGCAAAAGCAAAAAGGAAATAACACATAAAATTATTTTACTGGTGTGTCAACATCTGAAGCTAGTACCTCTTTGCCAAGCATAGTCACTCCCTTGAAGAAATAAGGTCATATCCAAAGGCACTACTAAAAAAATAATTTCGTAGGAGAAGACCTAAAAGAAAGTCTGGTATTTTGACCAATACATCCCGAAAAGAGCGTCTTGAAATAGAAAAGGGTAAAAGGGGCAATGAAAAAAATAAAGCAAACTAAGACAGTAAAAGACCCTACCAAACCAGCTAAGAGAAAACTATTATTCTTCAGTATCTGAACTTGAGAATATTAAAGGTTTATATGAGGAATCCAATATTTCAGAGGAAGATTTTAATGAGCTAGAAGATCCGGATAACATCAATGTTCAGATTGGTGTTTTTGTTTTGGTGAAATTTGATGGCAGAAAAACTCTCAAACATTTTTTTGCAGAGATTATTTCTATTGCTAATGATAGATATGAAGTTAAATTTCTTGGAGAAGATCCAAATAGTGAGAAGTTCACAAGAGAAGATGCTACCATTTATGAAGTTAACAAACAGGATATATTCAAGATACCACACCCAATACTATCTGGTGGATCAGAAAGGCAGCTCGAGAAGTTGACATTTGGAATTGACTAATCCAATTACAAACTTGGTTAGAAATAAGTGTAGCTTACAAAATAATCTTTAGTATGGTTTTCAGAAGCTAAAGCATCTTGACATTTTGTAAAAAAGGGAAACATAACAAGATAATAAGAGCTAAGTTTTATTTATTTTTGAAACAAATAAAAAAAGTATTTCTAAATTTATTCGTAGTTTACCGATTGATAAATAGTGATGTTCTTACTGAAAATCATGTTTTATTTACCTGTTAATCATTGGTCCATGGTACACCATCCCAAGACCCAAGGTACATCACCGGTGGTGTACCTCGTTACTAAGTGCATTCTTCTGTTTACTTCAAAAAAGTAATTGAAATAAGTTAAATAAATTTTTAAGATAATTATATGTAGTGTAAAAGGCCATACAGTTTCAACTAAAGGTATTTGTATTTAGATTTGGCAAATAATTATGAAGTAAAAAAATTGAAGAGTGAAAATAGGTCCGAGGTACCCCACCTTCCCCTACAATAAAGAGGCATCGACTTTTTTTTTTTTAATATTAAATTTCCAATAGTGCGGAAATGTTACCTTATGTCATCGTTACTATGTGCGTAAAACTTCATTGATCTGAGTTGATATCTTCAGTTTTGTCTGGGGGCGTTTATCATATAAAATTTGTTAGTTTCCAATATTATTTTAAAAAATGAGAAAATGGACTTCTAATAGTGCTGAAAAGTTGCCATATGGTACATTCCGAGTATGTTAAAACTTTTTTCTTGTGGGTTAATAGTTTCATTTTCTTTCTCTGGCTGTTCATTCTACAAATTTGTTAATTTCTTCGTTTTTTCCGGGTTTTTCTTTTTTTTTTGAGTGAGAATATATATTTTGTAGTTCTAATAGTGCCAAAAAGTTGCCAATGGACGTCCTTAGACTGTGCAGAACTTTTTATTGAGGTGTATCAATGACTTTAGTTACCTCTTGGGCCGTTCATGATACAAAAATCAATAATTTTATCGTTTTTCAGTATGTTTTTTAAATAATCTTTAATAACAAATAATACCAGAAATTAGCACGCGCTAAGTGATGAAAATTTTTTGGCACAACTGAAATTTAGGATTATAATTTAAAAAAATAAAAAGTATTGAAAAAACGATGAAATTAAAGCATTTTATGCAATGGACGATCTGAGAAAGCTATTGACACACATAAATAAAAATTTACACACAATCCAATGATACCATATGGCAAATTTTTAATACTATTAGAACTAAGTAAACCAATTTCTTATTTAAAAAAAAATATTGAAAAATACAAAAGGTTTTACATAAACGATCGCAACTCCAACTGAACATATTAACTTGAAACAATAGAATTTTTCACACGTAATAACAATGAGATAAGGCAAATTTTCAGCTCTATTGGAAATTTAATCTTGAATAAAAACTTTTTTTTTGATGCAATCTACTGCATAATACTTCAACTGAAAGCAAATGTTCTCCGTACGAAATTATGAACAATTTGACTGATATTTATACTTACAATGTTTTACGAATTGTACTTAAATTTGAGGATCAGAGTTTATACACTGAAGTGACAAAAGTCATGGGATACCTCTTAATATCGTGTCGGCCCTCCTTTTGCCCGGCGAAGTGCAACAACTCGACGTGGCATGGACTCAACAAGTCGTTGGAAGTCTTCTGCAGGAATATTGAGCCATGCTGTCTCGATAGACGTCCATAATTGTGAAAGCGTTGATGGGGCAGGATTTTGGGCACGAACAGACCTCTCGATGGTGTCCCATAAATGCTCAATGGGATTCATGTCGGGCGATCTAGGTGGCCAAATCATTCGTTGGAATTGTCCAGAATTTTCTTCAAACCAATTGCGAACAGTTGTGGCCCGGTGACATGGCGCATTGTCATCCATAAAAATCCCATCGTTGTTTGGGTACATGAAGTCCATGAATGGCTGCAAGTGATCTCCAAGTAGCTGCACATAAGCATTTCCAGTCAATGTTCGGTCCAGTCGCACTAGAGGACCAAGTCCATGCCATGAAAAAACAGCTCACACCATTACGGAGCCACCACCAGCTTGAACAGTGCCTTGCTGATAGTTTGGGTCCATGGCTTCGTGGGGTCTGCGCCACACTCGAACCCTACCATCGGCTCTTACCAGCTGAAATCGTGACTCATCGGACCAGGCCACGGTTTTCCATTCATCTAGGGACCAACCGATATGCTCACGTGCCCACGAGAGTCGCTGCAAGCGATGTCGTTCTGTCAGTAAAGGCACTCGAGTCGGTCTTCTGCTGGAATAGCCCAAGAAATCCAAATTTCTCCGCACAGTTCTAGCAGACACGTCCATTGTACGTCCCACATTGATTTCTACGGTGATTTGACGCAGTGTTGCTTGTCTGTTAGAATTTACGACTCTTTGCAGACGTCGCCGGTCTCGATCTTTAAGTGCAGGCGGTCGACCACTGCGCTGTCCATGGTGGGATGTTATGCCTGAAATTTCATACTCTCGGCACACTCTTGACACAGTGGATCTGGGAATGTTGAATTCTCTAACGATTTCCGAAATGGCATGACCCATGCGTCTAGCTCCAACTAACATTCCGCGTTCAAAGTCTGTTAATTCACGTCGTGCGGTCATCATCACGTTAAAACCTCTTCACATGAATAACTTGAACAGAAATGAAAGCTCTGTAAAAGCACTGCGCATTTATACCTGTTCTATGCGATGCTACTGCCATCTGAAAATTTGCATATTGCTATCCCATGACTTTTGTCACTTCAGTGTATATATACACACACTCGAATATAAGGGTGGCCCTTATTTTTTAACTTTATTTAAAAAAAAGTTTTTCCTATCTTGTTCAGAATGTCTTGCTATCAAAAAGAAAAAAAAAGCGATGTACATAAAATATCAGCCTAATCGAACTACTCGCAGAGAACTTGGCTTGATTAGATCTCATATGACTCTTTTTTTTTTTTTTTTTAAGACAAACTGTGTTTTGAATTACACACGTTTTTGTACTTTTAAATTTCAAACCAATGTACGCATGTCAGGATACTATGTTGGAGTAAAAACAAAAAAAATATTTTTTTTTTCAACTCTTCCTGGGTTTTTTTTTTTCGGCAGGGGGGGGGGAGCATGTAAAAGCGAGGCAAAGGGCAAAGAGGAAAATACAAAAAAAAAAAAAAAAAAAAAAAAAATATATATATATATATATATATATATATATATATATATATATATATACAGGGTGGTCCTAAACTCATGGTACAAACTTTTAGGGTAGGTCAAGGGCATTGTAACAATGACTTTTTGTATAGGAATGTATAGTCGCAAGTGACGCGGTGAGTCGTAAACAAGAGAAATAAAAGGAAAGAAAAATGGAGGGATCAGTTGGTATCATTGCCAGTAGAGGGCAGTAGATGTCCAGCCGCTGTTGAATATGATGCATCGCAATGAGGAAAAGCGCCATTCTCAATTGTGCTGCCGTAGAAGATGGGTGACTTCACGAATTCAGAAAAAGCAGACATGCATTACATGTACGGTCGTGCAAATGGTAACGGCAGAGCTGCGTTACGAATGTATCGCGAGGAGTATCCTGATCGCCGAATGCCGGATCACAGAATTTTTCAACGGTTGCATCGTCAACTTTGTGAAACAGGTGGCTTCGGCGTCAACAGACATGACACTGGTCGATTAAGAGCTGTACGCACTCCAAGGCTGGAAGAAACCATCTTGAACATTGTGGCTGATAGACCAGAGTCAAGCACAAGAACTGTTGCACATAACGTAGGTGTGAGTCATCAGACTGTAGGCAGAGTGTTAAGCGAAAATCGCTTACACCCCTTCCATTTTCAGAAAGTACAAGCATTGAATCCCGCAGATTATCCTCTCCGCGTGAACTTCTGCCAGTGGATGATGCAGAAATGCGCATTGCAGCCGGATTTCGTAGATCATGTGCTATTTACAGATGAAGCCACATTTTCACGCGAGGGTGTCTTTAATGCGCACAATTCCCATGTGTGGGCAACCGATAATCCACATGCAACGCGTCCACATGCGTTTCAACAACGTTTCTGTATTAATGTGTGGGCTGGTATTGTGCACGACTTTTTGATTGGCCCATACTTGCTACCCACGCGACTAAGTGGCGAAAGCTATCTTATTTTTCTGAAGGAAGTGTTACCACAACTGCTGCATGATGTTCCGATCGCCATTCGTAACCGCATGTGGTTTCAGCACGATGGGGCGCCAGCACACTTCAGCATTAATGTTCGGAATTATCTGAATACCACGTTTGGTGCTCAATGGATTGGGCGTGGTGGACCAGTCCCTTGGCCGCCCCGATCTCCCGATTTATCGAGCCTCGATTACTTTTTCTGGGGACATTTAAAGAATCTTGTTTATGAGACTCCAGTTGACTCAGATGAGGATCTCGTCGCTCGCATATCTGTAGCTGCTGCAAGTGTGCGTGAAATGCCAGGCATCTTTGAACGTGTACGCCAATCGCTCCACCGACGCTGTCAAGCATGTATCGCTACTGGTGGACGCAATTTTGAACACTTAATGTAAATATGACAATTGTCAACAACGCTTTGAATAAAATCTTTGTTTTTCCTTTCGGCTGTCATTTCCCCTGTTTACGCCTCACCACGTCACTTGCGACTATACATTCCTATACAAAAAGTCATTGTTACAATGCCCTTGACCTACCCTAAAAGTTTGTACCATGAGTTTAGGACCACCCTGTATATATATATATATATATACAGGGTGTTCCGTAACAAATTGTACAAGCTTTGAGGGGAGTTAGAGGGGATAATAACAATCAAGAATCACCTAGGAACATAGGTTCGGAAACGCATAGTTGACGAGCTACATATTTGCAAAGTTATCAAATTGTGTCCGAATGGCTCGTTATTACGACGGTTTTTTATTATCATTTCGATGCATTTTTTTTGAGCAACAGGCAGGAAAATTTTAACAACCACTTTAACATTTCTTAAAAATTAATATTGTTCAATGAGACACAAGATTGGGATCATCCTAAATGTTTATTGGTCAAAGACATTACACGTTTAATGTAAATGGGCCATTCTCCACTGTAAACCTTCTGAACCTCAATTTTTAAAATACGTATTTGTGTTTTTTATGTATGTAATATTAAAATATGTTAGTTGAACGTTAGGAAATAAGATAAAACACTTGTTTTAACAGAATTTTTATTTTGAAATCAATTCTGGAAATTCATCATTACGTTTTTTCAATTTTCTCCTTAAAATTAACATATTTTAATGTTATTGTCTAATTTGAAATAAATTATAACACTCAATTTTCTTTCGCCGTTAAATATATCTACATATTGTATCTTTTAATGATCGAAGGAAAATAAATAAGTATCAACATATTTTTTTTTTTAAAAGAAGGATTTTTTAAAACAATAATTGGATGTCCCGTGCGTAACCCAAAAACATGGTATTTTTTGTTTTCCAAGCTTAATTTTCGAGCAAAACAGAAACTGCTTTGGATTTACTTTTATTCACCTATCAAAATTTATGCCCAAAACCCTTTTTAATGAAAGTTAAATATTAAATGAAATATAAGCATTTGCTTTCCTGTCCCGTGCGTAACCCAAATACAGTCCACTCCGGATTTTCCGCGGAGTAAGGAGGCACAGCAACCGCGGATAAGCAAATGCGACGGATAATCCAAAAAATAGGTAAAGAACGACACTAGTGTATGTAAAAGCTTTTTTAAAAAGTCAAAAATACCACTCATACATTTAAATTAAACTAAAAATGAGAACATTGGATGAAAGAAATATCTTTAAAAGCTAAAAACGATAAATGACAAATTTGCATTTTTCTGTGTTAAGTAAATTTTCACCATGAAAATAATAGGGAAAAGGAAATAAAAGTGTTAAAAGCCCGTGGATAATTCGAATCGCTCATAATCCGACCGCGGATAATCGAGAATTTGCTGTATTTCTAAAATTATAATTCAGCTACGTAATTTCACTTGCCAATATTTACACTACTAACTGCTTTTCTCTGAACATTATTTACAGGTGTTGCAGCATTTAGAAAGAACTCAAATCCTGAAATAAGTGTATGCTTCATGCCATGCATCTTTGAAATGCCTGGTCTTGCATTTACTTTTGACCAAACTGTCTCCCTCTTTATGTCTTTATCTAAACACAGCATGACTTTTGTTGATGTCATTCTTTTTTTTACAACGCTTGCAAAGTCTTCGGCCGACTGCACAATTGGGGCATTTGATTCTTTGGACATTACTGCCCTTCTGATTTTACTTTGCCCCCGATTGCCACTCACTTGCAAAAAACATTTTACAATTATGAAGTCAATAATAAATATTATGAATCGTGTACTAGTCACATTTAAAAAAACATTAATTATGCAAAATACCCTCTTTTTTTCTTGAACTTCACTTAAAATGGTTCACGCTAATGAATACAATAACTTTTATTTGATTAGAAATACAATTATTATAAATATTTTAAAATTATTCCAGCTGATATAGAATATCATTCAGACGTGTCCCGTGCGTAACCTTGGGTTTGTCCCGTGCGTAACCCAAATGCAATAATTTTGTAAATTTACTAATTTATTTATTTGATTAAAGTGTAGCATTTTTGGGAAGAAGCACTATTTAGCTGTTAGGAAAAAAATACAATGGTTAGATAGAAGTTCTAAATTCACAGGGTTCATGAGCTATAGAAGTAAAAGTGGAATTTTCTTTTCTTTCCGAGTCCCGTGCGTAACCAGCATAATCAATCATTTTCTACATATTTAAAAAATAATTATAATTTTATTTTGCACTTAAACTTCAAGAATCAATCTTGATTTATAATAAAACTGCAATAAAACATGAATGCACAACCTTTTCCACTGATTTTATGAACTTCAAAAGTCTGCAAATGTCCCGTGCGTAACCGGAGAATGGCCCAAATAATGTTAGAAAATGTCATAAATTAGGTTCAAAGTTTCCACCATTGTTAGCGATACATTCGTTACACCGTCGGACCATAGACTGGTGAACTCTCTCAAATACACCCGAATTTTCTTGGATATCAGCAGCAGCACAGGCGATTCTTACAACTAGATCCATTTCTGAATCCACAGGAGTTGCGTACACAGCACTTTTCAAAGCACCCCAAAGAAAGAAATCGAGACTGTTTAAATCAGGAGAGCGTGGTGGCCAGGGAACTTGTCCACTACTACCAATCCAATTTAGATGTTCCCGAACATGTGTTCAATAATGGGGAGGTGCCCCATCATGTTGAAACCACATATGGCGTCTGATATGTTGTGGCACAGAGTTGAGCAATGTTGGTAGAACCTCCTGCAGAAAGATGAGATATTGTTGAGATCTCAGTGGAGATGGCAACAAATAAGGTCCAATTAAGACGTCAACAACCAAACCAGCCCAAACATTTACTGAAAAACGATGTTGAGCAGTCTGTAATCTTACGCCATGGGGATTCTCACCAGCCCACAAATGAGCATTGTGGGAGTTGAGCATCCCATCTCGCGTAAAGTATGCTTTATCCGTCATTAAAACGCACGATGAGGAATTTACATCTTGGCTACATTGATTGAGATACCAGTGTGCAATAGGATAGTCTGCGGGGAGCAGTAACTGTACGCGTTGTAGATGATATGGATGTAAGCGTGCACGTCGCAAAGCACGATGAACAGACGTCGTAGATCCTCCAACAGCAGTAGCTACGGCTCGTACGCTGGTACTCGGATTTCTTCTAACGGTACGCAATACATGTTCTTCCATTCTTAGACTATGACTATGTAGTGGCCTGCCGTGACCATATCTATGATTTCGCAGGGACCCATATTGACACAAATTGCGATGAAAATTATTGAACATTCGATGGTCCGGTGTTTCTCTCTGCAAATACCTTTCCCGATACAGCCTCTGAGTCGCTTTTCCATTTCCGTTTGCCAAACCATAAATAAGGTGCATATCTGCAAGCTCCGCATCCGTGCAACATTCCATACTTCTCTGTGGGCGCTTGCAGCTAAAATGACTACCGAGAGAGAGCACGTCTGCTTCTGTGAACAACGCCGCCTAGCGTCTAATGAAGGCATTCCTGACTACGGATTGCTCTGCAATTTTGATTGCTTGTGATGTCCCCTACTTCCCCTTAAGCCCTTACTTCCCCTTGTCCCCTACCACCCTGGGGTGTCCCTTAAATATTGGGACAAAGTTTAAGGGTTGTTAGAGGGGACGATAATTTGAAGCAAATCGCATGGGAACATAGGGTCGCGAAAGTGATGCTCAAGTACTACAGACACACAAAACCTGTAGTCACTAATTTAATATACGACAAAGGTTTTGCATAATATTAAATATTTAAGAAAAGCTAAAGCGGTTGTTAAAATTTTGCTGCCTGTTTCCCAAAAAAATGCACCGAAATGATAATAACCAACTGTCGTAATAACGAACCATTCTGACACAATTTGTCAACTTTGTGAATACGTAACTCGTCAACTATGCGCTTCCGAACCTATGTTCGTAGGTGATTCTAGCTTGTTATCATCCCCTCTAACTCCCTTCAAAGTTTGTACAATTTGTTACGGAACATCCTGTATATATTAGTTCTACGCACATGAAAACAAATTAGATACCTTTAAATTTATCTTAAATGAATTAAAAAGTATGAGATAAAACATTTAAAACCTTAATCAGAAGTTTAAGCTAATCTGTGTGTGCATTTCAGACAGTGGCACAAAAAGAATAAAAAATAGAAGTATGACAGAAAAAGTAATCAATCTACATGACATTGTTTTATGTGCAGATATCGCTCGTGTGATACGAATCATAGCTTAAACAGCTTTCTCATCAATTTCCGTTATCTAGAGCTTTTGTGACCCGCAAAATATTGATAACCTCTCACGAAGATGTGTTTTTCTGATTTGCTCTCACTCCTGGAATTCGATCAATTACTTCACGTTCTCTCGTGCTGAGTTTTGTCACTTCGAAGCTTTCATATTGTTTTTACTTGTGAGAAGGATATAAATATCAGTATTTTTTTTTTTTTTAATTTCTTAATGTTACTGATGATCTTGATCTTTTAAGTATTTTTTACGAGATGCAAAACTATAATCTATTTTATTTTCCGAAAGACAACAATCTCAAAAGACAGCTGATGCTGTAGCAAATTAATATCGCACACTGCAAAACTGTTGTTTTTACAGTATGATACTGGCATCAGAGGTTCCAATTTAAAATTGTAAAATTCTTTATAATAAGCTGTAAAACAAGCAATTTTACAGTTTTTTGAAGTCAAATTTAGCTGTATTATGCTGTAAAAAGAACTGTATAATACTGGCAGCACAGGTTCCAGTTTGATGCGAAGTACTAAACTGTGAAATTGGAAATTTTACAGTTTATTACTTTAAATTACCAACTTTACAGTTTATTACTGTAAAATTTGCAATTTTTACAGATTACTATAAACTTATGTGTATTATACTGCAAAAACAATATTAATTTTTTACAGTGCAGAGGATTTTCTTAAAATATTGCTGTTTGTTTACAGTGAAAATCATTATAAAATATTTTCATCTTTGAGCACAGTTAATAGGTGTAAGTGTAGCAGCATATTTCGGTACATTTCAAGAAATCTAGGGAAGATTTAAGTTTAAGTTGAATGGATAGATGAAAATGGGCGAAACAGGTATACTGTTAGAAGTACAAGTAGTGCAATGTTGATGGATATTAGAATGATGTCACTAAGTCTATAGAGAAAATAAAATAAATTTGATTATAGTGTTAGACTTTTTTTTGTTCAGAAGGGTACGCTAAAATTGAAAAATGACGAGGCATTAATGCGGACTTTTAAACTTATTAGATGATATCGAACAAAAATTCTCTCACACCAAGTCGTATTCTAACAAAAGTTCGAATGTATTTATGATCAAAATATTAAGCACTTCGCATAAAAAAATATTTTTTCATACACAGTGATGCAAATCAAAAACTAAGATATTATCATACAAAAAAAAAAAAAAAAAAAAACTCAGAAAACAGGGTAAAAAGCTATTCGATAGCAATTATTTGTAAAAGTTTTTATTTTCAGCCTCTCAAATTTGAAAAATTTTTCATGATTTTATATGTAATTTGCATTATTACTTTAAGAACTTTTAACAGCCTTGAACATTTCCTGACTTAAAAAAATTGCTTAATACTTCTCTAGTAATTAAGCAATTCATCCTCTAAAACGTATTACCAGCATAATTTTTCTGTACTATTTTTATAAGCCCTCTGTTTACAAAAACCTAAGAAGTGAAAAAATGTTTATAAACTCCACAAAAGCGAAAAGAAAATGGGAGGGTTTGAAAAGCACGTTTCAAACAACAAGAAACTTTGAAGGGCATAACTAAAATTGCTTTCTAGAACTGGGCAACGACTTGGTTTAAAGGTACGAAAGCTGTTTGCTGTGAAACAAAAATTACTTTCAGCGCATTTCTATAAATGCTCAAAAGTTTTAAAACGGTTTTACTTAATTGGTCTCCTTATTCTGATATATTTTTAAAATATTCTTACTCGACCACCAGTTTGAAACAGAAAAACGCATTTTAATTTCACTATGACTCTATTATTTAAATGCTCCTTTGTATCATATACTCCTAATAAAATAATATGGAACTAAAAACATCGTTCCCTTATTTATTGTAATTTTTTGCTTAGAAGAGCTTTTTTCTCATTCATCATAAGATCCAACATACTTGCGACAAAACGGTTTTCTAACTACAAGTAAACTACTCATATCTCTACTATATTTATCGCGTCAAATATTTAAACACATGAAAATCATGTAAAAGATTCGGCTGAATTTCATGCTTTGAAGAATAAAAAAAAATGAAAATAAACTTCCTGGTAGTGGTGCTTCTATTGATCTCGTATGTTGTAAATGGAAGTAGATATTATCCAATCCGCATCTGAAAAGTGTGGAAAAACAATCAATGTTTCTGAGTAAGTGAAAAGAAGAAAAACGCCTAGAGTGAAATACGATATCTTTTAAAAGTTAAATATTGCTCTAGAAGAATGTTGAAGTGCATGCGTATAAACATACATGTTCACACTAAGGTAGTCATATGTACAGGCTAAGGTAGCCCGTACAACGACGGGCCACGCAGCTAGTATTAAATATGAAAAAACTTTGCATAATGTTTTAACCGCTGTAGTTGAAAAAAATATACATTATCTAGAAGTATGTTTGCAAACTTTTTTTCCTCTTTTTTTGCGATTATTGCAGCCCTATCATGAGAAGTTCTACAAAAGTTAGTTTTCAGGGTAGAAAAATGTTCTTCGAAATCTCTAAAAGAAACTTTAATTCTGAGCTATAGGATTTACTGTCAACTCCAGTTTTGCGTCTCATCTCATTTTTAACATGTTTACTGCCTAAAAATAGACTAAAAAAATAGTTTCCTGGAATGAAAAATTTTTAATTTATTCATTTTACGGCTAGTTTTTGTTTCTTGTTTGAACTTTTAGAAAGTAAACGAAGAATAAAATTACCAGAGCTCAATCACCTTAATAAAGATAAGCATTCTCTTTCTTAGATGAGGAGTTAAAAAAATGTTTACGTGTGTTATGTTCAACAAGTCTTTTTATTGTTGGGCATTTTAAAATTATTAAGAGGTTTTTGAATGATTTTTTGAAGCATTTAAACTTTGGTGGGTTTTCTTTTAAATAAAAGATGTAATTCTCTTTTGTAAAACGTACTGGTGAAAATGCAGTTTTCAGCTAGGGTAAGTGCTCCAGTAGTCGGCCATTTAAGAGATCTTTTGTGGATCTTATCTAACCTAGAACTTTCAGCTATCAATACAGCAAAAAAAAACAAGGTAAAACTTTAGAATGAACCTTTCTGATAGTGAATCACCTAACTGTTTCAGAAATTTAAACAAAAATTATGTTTAAATCCAAGCTGTTGTCAACACTAGTAAATGCTCCAGTAGTCGGCCACAGAAATCCAGTGCTCGGCCACGTTGGATCCAGTAGTCGGCCACTTTATTTTCATTGATCTTATCTGATATAGGGGGTTGAATTAAAAAAACAAAACAAAGGGAAACTTACAACGAATCAGACCTGTCATTTGGGGGGTCAGGAGGGAGGGAGGGTCAATTGTTCTCCCCCCCCCCAGATTTTGAGAAATCAGTTAATTAATATATAAGGGTGGGCGTGGTGTTTGCTTTTTTTCCGATGAAATTGATTTGTGTTTGCACCCTTCATTTGGGGGGTCAGGAGGGGGGTAATTGACCCCCCTCGGTTTTGAGAAATCAGTTAATTAATATATAAGTGGGCGTGGTGTTTGCTTTTTTCCGATGAAATTGCATTGTGTTTGCACCCTTTGTCCCCCCCCCTCCTCTAAAAACGTGAAATGACGGGCCTGCAGCGATAAATTATACTTAGTCTGGTCATATTTTTTATGTGCTTTACTTATTTCTCTAACAATCAATCTACCATTATTAATTTTAGACAGTACAATTAGAGCAGAATTCTCGGGACATTAATGTTTTTATACTTTAGCTGCCTAAAAGCAGTTTTATTTTAAAAACTCGAGCTAAAAAAGTATTTTTTCTGAATAACGTCTAAATATCTATGTCTATATCAAAAAGAAAATAATTTAAAACATCAAAAAAAAAAAAAAAAAAACTTTATAAGGGTATGAGTATAAATGGCGCAACACTTTTTTCCCAACATACTTGGCCCCCCTCCATCCCTTTTTCTCAATATTTCACAATTCAAGTTACCCTCCCCTACCACACTATAACACACACCCAAATTGTTATTAAGGAATTATAGTTGAATTATAACTAAAATTGAGTATTCTTTCTGCGATATGAATTTATTACCAAATGACGTTTTAGTTTTATACCACGGGCAAAGCCGTGCGGGTACCGCTAGTTGTTACATAAAATGCTTTTGTGTGAACCAAAATATGAAAACTCATATTTCTTGTTACCCCCCCCCCCCTGCCGCAATCTGTCATAGTTTAATTAACCACCCCTTCCTCTTGTTAAACCCGGACACCGTTTTAGGACGATCTCCAGAAATAAACGATATGAATTTATTACCAAATGACGTTTTAGTTTTATACTACGGGCAAAGCCGTGCGGGTACCGCTAGTTGTTACATAAAATGCTTTTGTGTGAACCAAAATATGAAAACTCATATTTCTTGTTACCCCCCCCCCCTGCCGCAATCTGTCACAGTTTAATTAACCACCCCTTCCTCTTGTTAAACCCGGACACCGTTTTAGGACGATCTCCAGAAATAAACGATTTAACTTTGTATTGTGAAATAAGTGATAAAAGATAAAATAAATGTTGATGCAACAAAGTATTACGTATTGCGTGTACGTAATTTGGGCTTAAAATAAAGTTTAAAAAAAAATGCTTCTAAAGAAAAGAATTTCAGCAGCACTTACTAAAGATGCAAGAAGGGACAAAATAAACGAAGTTTATATAAAATGTACAAACTGTACTTGCTTAGGAAGTAAAAAAACAGAAATAGTTTTGTAGTGAACAGCAGTTTTTAGTGATAATGACCAAAGAATCAAGAAATGAAAAACTGCTTTACTGTTTATGTAAACATTAAGACGTAATAATAGAGTCGACACAATTCATGACCAATAATCACGTCGGCACTAAACTGGTTCACATTCATTAGAACGGAATTTCAACATACGGAACATAAAACTAAAACTGAAGTTTCAGAAACGATTGCTTCCAAAACTATGCAAGTAAAAATACATTCAAAAATGCGCTGAAAGGAATCTCCATCAAGGCTTCATCTAGCACAGAATGTTCCACTGAAGCAAGTTTATTTGTTTTAAACTAATTGAAGTAAGATGAAATAAGGAAGTAAATGGAACTCGGGATGTCATGAAAGTAATCTTACAGCTTTCGAAGAGAATATTAGTAAACAAAAGGAATAACCTTGAAAACAAACCGAAATTTAGTTCGCAACAATGTAACCATGTAGTTTTGAAATTAACTGAGCATAATTCTAATCCTCTAGCGAAGAAAACTCAAGCAGTCAAACATTTGGGGAGAATCATTAGTGAAAATGTACCAACATTTGAAACAATTATCCTAAATACAGCACAGGGGTCTTGAACCATTGGTAAAGCAAAAAGTTAAGCATAATAGCAAAAGAGAGAATAATTACATGCTTGGCACTCACTAAATAACTTGAGCCTATGTGACTATTAAAGTAATGCATCTTATCTCCTATAATTGGGGAATGTTTATTAACTGCCAAATAAGTATCAATAGAAGTCAAATCACTCGTTTCGCCAATTTCACTAGTTTAACATAAAATTTGATAAGAAAAAGTATTAAAACACCATTTGATAATAACTAGATGAGTATTAAAACTTATAATCTTAACTCGACGTATGCGTAGTTAATGCATCTTATCTCCTATAATTGGGGAATGTTTATTAACTGCCAAATAAGTATCAATAGAAGTCAAATCACTCGTTTCGCCAATTTCACTAGTTTAACATAAAATTTGATAAGAAAAAGTATTAAAACACCATTTGATAATAACTAGATGAGTATTAAAACTTATAATCTTAACTCGACGTATGCGTAGTTAAAAATCTCTTTTTTAGAATTTTCAATTAAATTTACAACACTAGGCTCAATAAAATGTCGAAATGGTAGTCAAAAGAAATTAAGACATTTAATTTAATTACTATTTTTCAAGAAAAATAAACTTAGGAAAAGGAAATTTTACTCAAAACAGTTAAATTGTCGCTGTATTTCAATAAGTTAATTTAGTTTTAATTTGATGAACCCCTATTAAGAATGAAAAGCTACATTAAGTATGTGGCCGACTACTGGATAAATCATCCAAACTGCTTAGAACCAGTGGTCGGCCTACCATGGCCGACTATTGGAAATGCAGAAGAATTCTGCACCCAGTAGTCGGCCACCCCTTTAAAAAATAATCGAGCCTAACCAGGAGTTCGCTCTTTCATTGAAACATTATGTTAGACATTCCATTAAAATAAAAATCACTCAAATTTACAGTAGAATTAAATTAATAAGTGTAATTGGCCATTTTAAGAAGACGTGTCCTCTTAGCTGAAAAATAAGCAGAATCGCAATCTTGGATAATGAGCACACCATTCAAAATGAAATAGCTCATTACTAATTCAAAAAAAGTACCCAAAACTTAACTGCCACTGGTTGATGATTGAGGATAAGTACATGAATGTGTGAATGCGCCATATCTGATTTTGAATTAAAAATGTACTATTTATGAGGAGTTTTATGTCATTGTGGCCGACTACTGGAGACTGGCCGACTACTGGAGCACTTACCCTATATCTGGATTTCAGTTGCAGAAAATCTATTTATTATCGTTAATAAGAATGAGTTAATATTTTCTTAGACAAAAACTGAATTGATCCTAGGTGGTTGTATTAAAGGTGATGAAATCAACATACCAGAAAGTGTTACGAAAATAGTTAAGATTTTTTCTTTTTTTCCAACATTCATGGAGAAAGAGGACCAAGAATGTTAGTTGGAAGAATTCTTTGTGCAATAATTTTTTTGCTCATGTAGTGGGAAAAAACGTTGCAAAAGTAACCTAAAAAAATTTCAGAATATTTTTGATAAAATATTATTTGAGAAACTGTTTGAGAACATTTAAAGGACACTGGAAAATATTTGTTACAAACTAAATGTCGAAATGGAGCTTACAATTACTGCTTGGTTATTTAAAAAAGTTGGTGTTATTGTCGATTATTCAAGTGTGCTCGTATTATCTATATCTATACATATAATAAAATAAGGTGTTTGTTTGTGTGTGTGTGTGTGTTTAAGTGGCTGGCTTCCCGGGAAAACAGCAAGGCCTAGAAAGATGAAATATTGTTTATAGAATTATTTTTTGCCGAAGTTGTGCACCTTGGAACTCGATTTTCGAAAAGTATATTGGAAAAAATGTAACTTATATTTCATTTGACTTTTGGCAAATTTTAGCACTTTTTACTCCACAAACTCCACAACAATTGAGTCTCAGAAATATTTTTATACCATAGTGTAGGAAATTTAATTTCAATTCTTTGATGCTCCGGAATTCACATAAAAGGATTTTCAGCATTCTACAGGGTGCGGCAGAAAAACCCAGACCAAGATTTATTGTGATAAGTTTATTAAATAAAAGAAATTTAGCAAAACAACAATTAAGAATGTTAACATAGACTTCTTACAATAATATACTCAGCCTGTTTCGAAGTGGCTTCCTTCAGCGGTGATACACAGATCCAAACGTAACTTGAAATTTTCAGCGATGGGCCGCAGCTCTTCCAGCTACAATAGGGCTCATTCTCAAAGAAAAGACTGCTTCAGCGAATCCAAGCTTTTGTGGGGCTTAGCACAAGCCCTGGCCTCCAAAATGGACCACACACTGTAATCCATGGGATTCAGATCCGGCGAGTAGGGGGCCATTCCGTAGAGGAGATGAAGTCTGAAAAATGGTCTGGCACAAGTCCTGATCGTTTTTGGCCTGTGAGCCGGCGCTGAGTCCTTCTGAAACGTGCAATCCTCATCACCAAAGTGCTGCTGGGCTAACAGAAGTACGACGGCCTAAAAATGTTGCGGCGATACACTTCTTGGTTGATTTTGACCCCGTAATCCACAAAAACAAGAGGAGTTTTGCCGCTGTCCCAAATTCCTCCCCAAACTATCCCCGATTGTGGATTTTGGTGATGTTCGACGATGGCCGATGTGCTAGGAGCTTCAGTGAACCGGATTTTGTCGTTTTGGCAGTTATGCGCCTGTTCGACAGTGAACAGCTTCTCATCTGTGAAGAGGATGCGCCTCCATCTCTCCCCTGCGGCCCGACGTTTGAGCTGGCGACATGTTTGAAGTCTCATGCGCTTGTTCTCTTCAGTGAGGAGTTGCACTTTTTGGAGCTTGTACGGCTTCAGTTTGAGTTCTTGTTTAGCTATTCGCCGAACTGATAGGTCGCTAATTCGATCTCACGAGCGTTGTTTTGAATGGAGACCCTCGAATTTCACTGCACTCGCTTCTTGATGAGCCTACGGTTGGAAAATGTGTTCACGGTCCGTTTTCTTCTGCTTCCTGGACGGTGTAAGTCATGACCAAGCTCTTTGTACCGGCTAATTGCATCGGAAAACCTGTCGAGGAATTTTGAGCAAACAAATTGACGTTTACCAGCTCAAAACGGTAAAAAAAATAGCAACGCATCTTTCTGTCATTCTGCAAACAAAACAACAATGATGACAAAATCGACACTGCACTTCTCAATGCAGGAAAACATGTAGAATCTTTAAAAAAAATAATTAGCTGTTTACGGTAAAACATGTTGGTGTCAGGACGTGACAAACTTTGTCCGAGTTTTTTTGCCGTACCCTGTATTGTACGCAAAAATACACAGGGAGATTTTCCTTATGCAAATTCAATATACGTCAGATGTGTACCAAATTTGGCCGAAAGTTCCCTTGTTGCTGAGAAATTCACGTATGGGGATTTTCCCCCCAATGGAAGAGACTGGAGATTTCACAAGAAAATCTTTGAAACGGAGTGTTGATGCTTATTAATAAGAAAGACTTAGAATGTTTTTGAAAATCCAAAGAGGTTTACATTTTTAGTCATGCAATTGCTCGTTCTACCTGATTGAGGGAACATTTTACGCTATTTTTGTTATATTATTCAAGGCTGATTGTTAAAAATGCGTCACTTCGGCTCTGAGATAGAGCTATTAATGCCGATCATAGCTCGATAAGGGACAAAAATCAAACTAGGGATGCACTCATAAGCAAATCAGCCGTTTAGCGATTACCGAGTAAAAGGCCGAGCCGATTAATGAGAAGGATAATTGTTTTTAATACTACCAATTTTCGATCACTTTTTTCTCTCTTATGCGATTCCGAGTTTAGAAATAGTAAGTAATTTATTTCTGAGATATTTTTTTTTCCATTCTTCTAATTTTCACAAAATAGATTCAATATTTTTTCAAATTTCTTAGAACCAATTTAATTCAACACTTTTATTCGTTGTGAAAATTAGAGGTTATCTAAAAACCCTGTACTAAGGAGAAAACTATCGCCACATGAAAACTGTTGCAACGTTGTCAGTGTGTATATTTATTCAAAGTAGGAGGATTAATTTATTTAAAACTTTCTATCATTTGATGAGGATCATTATTTCTTATAATAAAATTATTCATCATAGTTTCTTAGTGAAAGTATACTTTTAAGACTAAAATTTAAATTTTTTTTCAGCAAATTAATAGGCCCCATTTTGCAAATTATTAATAATCTACAAAATTGCCGATTATGGCCGATTAATCGGTACTTCCAATAAATCAGTGCATCCCTAGTTCAAATGCACCCTTTTTCTTTAATTTCAAGTTAAGTGAAAAACAAAACAAACTTAGCTCAATACAAAAACCAACAATGCTTAGCTGGCGACACATGTGCTGCATGCAACCTGCCGTGCAAATTTTTTCTCGATACAGTCGAAAAAAGGTAACAGTAGCTTAGAATTGCCCATTAGTAGATGCCATTTCTCAAGATGCCGTACAAAACATTTTTCGATAATAATTGCGCAAGAACATATTGTTTTCTTATGCTTCCACGGTAGTTTAACTGGAAACCAAAGTGAGTGTCAGTCTGTGAAGAAACCCATAGACTGGTTAAAGATGGGGATCACTCTCAACATTAGTAAGGTAATGTGACCCAGCATTTGTTTTGCGCTCACAACCGTCAAAAAAGTAACGCCTCGATGTTTAAAGATAATCCATAGCTGACAATGGGGAAAAAACAACGAGAAAAAATATTTTGACGGTATCTAAGCATTGTTAAATTGTATTGTTTGTTTAAGGTTAAACTTCAAGAAGCAATTCTAAGAGTTGCGAAATAAATACTTCTTGCAGAATATGTGCGAAGTAGCTAATTTCAGTTGAGCTGACTTGCTAATTGAATAAGATTTCTTCATAAAATTAAAGCAGTTGAACCATTGTAAAGCGTCTTATCTATAACCTATTATTAAACAAGATTTTTTATTTTAATCTTACTTAATTATGTGAAAACTTGAATTCAACGATACATTTTGTTGTTCTGTAAAATGTCTGTGTTCTTATTTGCAAAGCATCTAAAATTTGAGGGGGATTGAAAACAATAAACACAACGTCAGTTATAGACTTAGCAAAAAAAAAAAAAAACTAACCATTAGCAAGATCATGAAAATAAGCGTATCCTTTCAATGAAGTTGATGATTTATTTCTAGAACATTTCAAAATGATTGTTGTACATTGTACAATGAATGGAAAACTTTGGAAAGAAAATACTTATTATACATGTCCTAGCAAGAACAGTGCTTCACAAGTTCAGGAAAACATAATGCCTTATGGAAATTAGTCTATGCAGTCTCTAAGGGCATTGACTAACTAAAACAATTGCATAGTATGTATTCAACGCCTCTACTGTACTATCAGAGTAAAAAGTCATTGGCTATGTTTTATTTTAAAAGAATGTTTGACAAGCAACTTCATATCCATAAGATCCCATTTTTTAGCATTCAAAAAGTGTTCCTTCACTGTAAAAAATGAATGTTGTTTTTTACAGTATAATACAAAAGATTTTATAATAATAAACTGTAAAAATTGCTAATTTTACAGTTTATTCCCTCGCATGTTACAGTTTTAAACTGGAACTTCTGTCGCAATTATTATACTGTTTTTTACAGTATAATACAGTTAAGTTTTACACCAATAAACTAATATTTCTAACTTTTCAGTAAGAAACTGTAAAATGACTAGTTTAACAGTTTATTACGATGCATTTCACAGTTTTAAATTGGAACCTCGGATGCCAGTATTATACTGTAAAAACAACAGTTCATTTTTTTGCAGTGTTGTAATCCGTAAACAAGTGTGTGTTCATATCATTTGCACACGAAGCTTAATAGTTTCTTATTTCAGCACTAACGTATTTATTTTTTGCTGAAGTATGCTTTTATAACACGAGAAATGAACTTTAAAAAAGGGTTATTTCCTAAAGTTTTTAAGTAAGTTTAAGTAAGCAAGATTCCATACATCTTTTTAATTAATGTTTAAATGTATGTAAAGATATTTTTTCTCATATCTTGTGAATTCTTACAAAATAAACGTTCAGAAAATGAAAGTTGAAATAATGATTAAAAGAATCGTAGCAACCAAACGCTTTAAAGATTTCATTACAAAAAAAAATTTTTTTTAAATATTTTTTAAAGCTTTCTCGTAACATTTAAATATAATACAAGATAAAAATATTTCCCCAATATCATTAAAATGATGAAAATTACTTTTTGCAGAGTAAGTTTCAAAGAATATTTACTTCTTTTATTTCTTGTACTACGATAAAGCTAATCAAATTTGGTGATTCTATTTTTTACTAGAAATGTCAGAGATTATTGTAGGTGATATCAAAGAAAACGTATTTTGCTTTTTAATTATTTGAATAAAAAAAATCAACACAAGGGAAAAGGAGCATCATCGCAAGAATACGCTTCAATTTAACATCTAAAAGTTGGAGATGATAAATTAAAGGAGGTTTTGGATGAAAACTTTTGACTGACTTTCTTAAAAAGAGTAAACAAAATGCGAAATTAAAATAGTACAGGAAGGTCACTTAAATGTCATATCGGTATATTTTGGGCAAAATATGCGTTAAAATGACTGGAATTATCTCATGAAGATTAAAAAAAGACAAATCACTCCTTTCATTGAGACGTTAAATAAAAAAGTGATATGTTCAAAAGAAAAACAGAATAAATAATCAAAAGTAATTTGGGTGAAATGTAAAATAGTGGTTTATTCCCCAAATAAGTTATTCCCTTTCTGCCTCAGCAAAAACAGCAAACATTGTTAACATTCAACAATTGTGCACTAATCATGCTTTAATTTTAAATTTTAATGGTATTTTAATATCATTTACTGACTTTATATCTTCATTAGGCAATTTTTTGGAGTTTGGAAATTTTTATGTTTCATAATTTAGTTGCGATTTCCAACAATGATACATTGATTACATCGATAATGTATTCAATTCAGCATTTCAGCAATCAATTCAGCAGTACAATCAACTTTAAATATAAAAAGTATATTTTAAAGTACAGTATTTTAAAACCGTGAAAGCGTTCGATAGCAGTTTTCAACACTCTTAAAACAACAGTTTCAAAAACGACTCAAAAATACTCACATTTGAGTATTTCATCGACTCAAAATGGCTCCGACTACATGAGTTTCAAAAATGAAACTAGCATGTACTCAGTTTCTGAAACTTTGCAAGTGCTCAAAAATGAGTCAAAAATGCTCAATTGTGAGTTATGTGAAGGTTTCAAAAACGAGTTTGTATTTATTCTGTATTTATCGACGGGCTCATTTCTGAGCATATAATAATTTCAAAAACGAGGACGCATGCTCTCATTATCGAGTACTTAGGAAGTTCATTATTATGAGTATGTATGAGCTCAGAAACGAGTATGTAATAAATTCAAAAACGAGTATATTTTTGAGAATGTAATACTTTCAGATTTGAACTACATTACTCGTTTCCGAGTACTTAATAGTGTCAATAACGAGTATGTATGTACTTATTTCTGAGCACGTTTCAGTTTCAATAACGAGCACACACTACGATTTATGCTCTTATTTCTGAGTATGTTACAGTTTCAAAAAAAAAGTACATACTAATTTGTATGTACTCATTTTTGAAGCTGTTCTAGTTTCATTAACGAGCACATACCGATCTGTATGTACTCATTTTTGAACATGTTCTAGTTTCACTAACGAGTCGTTAGTGAAACTAGAACATGTTCAAAAATGAGTACATACAAATCGGTATGTGCTCGTTTATAACGAGCACATACTGATCTGTATGTACTCCTTCCTGAGTATATTATAGTTTCAAAATAGAACACTCACTCTCCTATGCTGTACTCAATTGTGTATGTTTTAATTTCACATATGAGTAGAACTTCTTATTGAGTGTGCGCTCATCTACATTAGCTCACTTTTTGAGGGGTCCCAAACTCTTGAGAAAGTAGCGATAACTCGAAGTTTTTAGTTGGTCTCTTGGGTTTTCGAGTCTCTTTCCTTTGCACATTTTTTTTTCCAAAACAGCATTGTAGGCAATTTGGTTTCAAATTAAAAACGCGAAATTTTACTTATAATTTATGATATTATTTAATATGAATGTAGTACATTTTTACAGAAACAAAGCAAATGTAATAAAAAAATTTTATTGCAATCTTAGCATTTTTACAGAACATGATGACCCAATATAGAGAAGATGAAAACAATATTTTTTTCTGAAGACAAAAAAATATCAAAACTTTAAAACACACAAAAAAGTAAATAATTCAAAAAATATTTATATACATCAGGTGAGGCGGTTCTGTTCTCAACCACAACGAATGTCTGTGATGGCTGCAGTTTGTCGCTTCCTATAGACAGGATGAAAGGCTGTCTTCGTTCTAAGGACAACAGCCCGTCTTCTTCCATGAACTTTTTAATACCTTCACTAACCTATTAACAGGATAGAAAAAAAAAATTAAGAATGATGATGACAATTAGGGACGATGAAAACAGCTCTAAGTCAAAAAAGAGGAAAAATTGTGTGGCTCAAAATTTGAATCTACTTTTTTTTTATTATTATTAAAGACTTTTTTCTGTACTTGCTTCTGTCATGGTTTTCACCTTTTGCTTCCGGTTGCAGAGTTAAATCCAGCCGCGTGAACTTTCACGCACTTCCGCTTTATAGTGGAGTTGAGTCGAGTACAATCATTGGCAGGACAACGACTGGCAGCTTCAAATCCGACTGAAATTGTTGGAGACAAACCTTGCAATATTGAAGCAAAAGAAGAAATGAAACGAATGAGATTAGCTAACAATCAACATATTAGTCCAATTCAAAAATTTGCTTAAGTGACTTATTAAAAAATCTGGTATGGACCCCACACTACTTCCTTTTACGTGTAAATTTCTTAGTAGTTGCCTTAAGTGTTAAAAAAAGTGCTTGGAGTGAGCAAGGTAACAATTCAAATATTTACTCCCCTAATCTGCCACGAAACAAAGCAAAAAATATTTTACAATGGTTAATTTTCCAAATATTGCTGATTTTCATATCATTCAGTGAATTTTTCGCAAAATATCGCCAATAGCCCCAAGTTGAACCCAAATTCAAAAAATAATTTTTTCGCCAAATTTGTCGCCAACTTGGCGATATGTCGCCAAGTTGGCGTCAAACACTTGGCGACCAAAAGCTTGGCGACATGTCACCAAGTAGTCGCGCCAATTCATATCACTTGAGTCTATATTGAAATTAACATTGATTTACCCCAAAAAAGGGGTAAAAGACCCCCTTGGGAACATTCGAATGCAATCACAAGGGGAGGTGCTCAACTAGACCCCCCCTTAGAGCCTACATACCAAGCTAGAAGCTTCTACGGCATATAGTTTTTGAGTTATGCGACATACATACGCACATACGTCCGCACATACATCCGCACATACGTACACACAGACGTCACGAGAAAACTCGTCGTCATTTACTCGGGGGTGGTCGAAATTGATTTTTCGGCTGTTTGTATGTTGTTAGGTACATATGCACGTGCTGATAGGTTGAAAAAACTACGCGACATTCATTCGGGGGTGAGCAAAGTCAAAATTTAGACCGAAAGTTGAGTGAAATTTTTTTCGTGATCACAATACTTCCTTTACTACGTAAAAGGAAGTAAAAAGGCTAATAAGGGCTGTAGAAAATGTATTGGTAGTTCTTCAAATTGAACATTACGCTTGATGGCGTTTGACTCAAAGTAAGTTGATAAATTAACACAATTGGAAACGAAATATTCTCATGAATAAAAAATAAAGTGTTCGTGAATAGCATTTTTAACGGCGTTTGTTATTTTCTCGGTGAGTTATGCTTAACGGCGTTTGTCTTCACGCAATTCTAAATAAATTTTAAAACGAAAAAACTACGAAATCTATATCTATAAAAATGAGTGTATGTATATATATATACTTGTTCTCTATACAAATCCACAGTTTGCGTCAGATTTTCATCAAACTTGACACAGAGGTTCCTTGATGCCCTAGAATTCTCATAGGCGGGGTCTTGAAATTTTAAAAAATCTAAAAAGCTCAAATTTAAATTTTTTGTCAAAAAATGACCCTTTTATAGGAATCTAGCCTATTTATATTGTAATCGAGATAGGCCTTTTAGTATTCAAATTGATGAAATTTAAGATTTTTAAATATGAGTATTTTCCAACAATGATTACGATTAAAGTAATGAATTTTCAATTTAAGGCTCACCTATTTCCTTTTAGCATCGAAATAAGTAAAAAACAATCATAATTCATGTGGACTTTATAAAAAGAACCACGGATTTGAATTTCAAATTTGCAATGCGACAACAGTTGCGTCTGTAATGGAGATAAGCCTTCAGAACGAGAAACAGATTTATTTCAGACAGATTTATTAGATTGAGTTATAATAATTTTTACTTTGTAGGTGGGAACAGTTAATAGAGAAAAGTTAATATTTTGAATTTGGCGGGTGAATTTGATGCAATTTTTTCACTTCCATGTGCATATATTTCATGCCAGTGGACGCGGCAAAGCACAGACAACATTTCTCTTTAATTTTCACCTTTTGATAAGACTATTTTTCTGTAAACGTTTAACTTTCTGTAATATTTTAGTTTTTTTCAAAGTTTGTACCTAAGAGACTGATTGATGCAAATTATTGTATACCCATATGAATAGAACTCTTTCAAACTTATTTTCCCTGAATGCTATGTTGTATTAATAAGCACCCGGGCAACGCCGGGTATTAAGCTGGTAAAATATAAAAAAACCTTTTTAAATTTGAAGACTATTTCTGTCCGCTCATTCGCACTGAAAAGTATGAAATAAAATAAGTATTCGATATAGTGATTACAGTGCTCAGAAATTTCAGTTCATCTTTATGTATTTATACTTACGTTAATGCTAAAGTAGTCAATATAATAAAACCAAAAGACAGAAAAAAAAGCATATTGTTAATAAATGAATTGAATTGAAATTGAAAAAAATATTAAAACAAGCATTACATCAATAGAAAAATGAAACAAGATATTTCCTTTCAATAAAATAAAAAGCTAATAAATTTAATCTGTTAAGAGTTAAGCTGTTTACATATTCATTAAAAATATACTTATCATACAGTCCTCAACTTATAGTGAGTTGAAACAGTCAAAAGAAATATGCATGTAATTACAAGACAAAAATTCTTTAAGAGAAAAATTGTCTGATTTTCAGCCCTTGATGAATTTCAAAAAAAATTTTAAATATAAGAAGCAGAGTGTTTTATGTATTTTTTTTAATTGTAAAAGGTTCTTTTTCCAAAATATAAATAAAAAATGAAAATTATATTTTAGTTAAATGCATTTTTCATAATATATATCTGCCCGGTATAAAGGGCTTATGTCTAATTACATTAGAAATGAGCCTTTCGTACCGGGCACCAAAGTTATAGAAAATGAGTTTTCTGCTTAAACATCTAACTCGTCTAATTTAATTTGCATGCACCAAATATTACACATAAATAAATTTAGATTAAAAAAAATATTTAAATAAAAAAAATTAGATTTTTTTTAATTAAAACAAAATCATGATTTTTATCAATCCTTCTGGTTCATTCTTAGCGTAAAAACATCAAAAAGGAAAAAGGCCATAGTGAATGAAAAGCATAAAAATGGCAAATAAATGAATTTATGAAATAAAATTATTTAAATTACATTATAATGGCCCCCGATAAACATTAATGAGTACTAGCACACTAAAAGCAAAGTAGAAATTGATTTTTGAAAAATGAGGACAACTACGGCTCAGTTTTGGAGCAGCTCGATTTTTGCAAAAAAATACTTTAGGTCTTAAAGGGATAAAAGAAATTCTTTAACTATTATTTTTTAGTTAAAAAGGTGCGAGGCTGATCTTTTGCAAGTGTTCGACAATATATTTTGCTCTCTCCTGACAATTTGTAAAAATGCACTTAAAATGCGTCTGGTTCTGAGAAACAGATATTATTGAAGAATAATTATTTTCTTTAAATTGGTAATGAATATTTGTTTTTGATACCATTGGCTAACACAAAAACGATTTTAAGAAACAGAAAGGCAAATAAATGGTGTCAATAACTTAAAATGGGACGAATTTTGAGATATCGAAAGAAGTGTTGCACGTGTGTATATCACAATTATACACACACGCATAATACACCGGTTGCTACGCATAGGTTTAAAAGGAAGAAGCAAGTGTGACAATAATGAGAACAAAACAAAGTTTCAATAAGAATGAACTTACCTTCAAAATTTGGAATAAGCACCTCGAAGTTCCATTTTGTCCCGTCCATCATGCAGGAACGTTTGGGCGGAAAAACATCAACAATGTTTTCCTGCGCGCTCCGCCTTAGCGACTTACTACACGTTTCCTCTTCCGCACCTAAAAGTGTTCACAACTATTTTATCTAATAAAATATTACTGGAAGGAGCAATCCTTTCCGAACTGCAACAGATTAAGTAGTATGAATAATTAAAATTTCGCGCCATAATTTAACAACTTTTAACTGGCCAAAAGTAATTTTGCAAACATTCGATTAATATTTGAAACTTTCAAGGGTTTCATTTAATATTGAAAGCATGATGTACTCAATCCAGAAAACTTATTTTTTTAAAGCAATGCACAAATAAGAAGGTTTATGCACCAAAAACGGGAAATATAATTTCAGTTCTTTAAAAATTCTGTGAACTGACTTGAAAATTCTTCAGGAAATCCTGCTTCTTTAAATTGGTTCGCGAGTCGGCGGCCATTTTGAATAAATACAATTGTATACTTCCGCAGCGCGGACTATAAGACTCTAGCGCGGACGAATGAAAGCGAATCGGATTAAGAAGTAGTTCGCAACAGTTTATCAAATACCTTATTATCAAAAGTTAGTATTTCGTTCGAAAAAGCAACAGATGAAATATAATATGAATTATTTCCACTACCCCGCTAAAATTAAGTCTATTTAACGCATGAAAAGAAATTTTGCTCAGATTTGAACTCATGAAATTTCAGATTTGAAAAAATTTTGACTCATATTTGAAACAGAAGTTTTCATTTTTGAAACAAAAGTACTCACGAAATTTTGAAATTTCAAATGTACTCAATTTTGACTATTTCAGTTTTTACAGTGAAGGCATTAAATGAGATTAAAAACTAGGCAAGAAATTTTAATGTGGTTTGAAGTGCTGTGCGATTTAGATATATATTAATCAATGCATTTTATAAATAATATCAGTTTAAAATTTAATAATATCTGCTTTTTTAATATAAAGAACAAATCGTTTTTCCTAAATAAATTAATTAGCCGCGATTGTGCGAATAAAAGTACAGGAAATAATTTTACTTCATTTAATTATTAAATATTTATGACTAACTTTTTTCTTTTGAAGTATTATAAGGGGAATGATAATTAAATTGTGCTAGGTGATATAGTAGAACATAATAATTAAAATTTTTGTTCTTCATTAATAGCCATTTCCTCCTTTAGTAATAAAGTGACTACAACCTTAAAAATGCATATTTTTCTTTTATCTTGTGTAAACTGTTTTTGTACTCAGTCGCTCTTACATAAATAATGTTTAATAAATAATTCATGCATAAATTATCATAAAAAAGAGATTCTACGAACGTTATTTTCCTCTCGCAATGAATTTCTTATTGAAGAAGAACAACAAAAGTCTTAAGAAAACTCCTTTTAATTAACGCAAGAGGGAAAAAATGATGAATGCAATATTTTAATTTAAAATTTGAATTATTTAAATTGTTTGGTATTTTTATTTGAAACGATAACCATTCTCATTTATATTGATCATACATACAGATTGTTTACATGATTTTATTATGTTTAAAGTGAATATTTTATTCTGTTTTTAATGTGTTTATTTTCTGAATTAAAAAAACAGCATTTAAAGATGTTTTGTATCTATGATTTTTTTCGAAAATTAAGGCAGAACAAATATTTAGAATAATCAATGATGTCAGCGGAAAAGATACTGTGCTTATGTAATTACATTAGTATTATAAAAGTTGTGGCTGCAAAATAATGCGTATGATCATTACATAAATTAAAACTTAAAAGGATTCTAATAAACCGATTTGGCAAGCATGCTAATATATGTATTTAGGCAAGAATTCAAGTGAAACACGGACGATCGCAACTCACCAATGCAATCGCAAATTCCCAAAGTTGGATTCAAGTGAAACGTTACAATCGCAACGACATGCGATTTTATCGTAATTCGACATCCAGTAGAGTTTGCAATGTTGGCCAATTGTGATCACCTCGAAGCGATTGCAATGGTGTTTCACTTGAATTTGGCCCTTAACTTCTACATGAAAAATGTTATTGGATATTTTCACTAAATTAAAAGTCTAGTTACAGTTAATGACACAGATTTGAAATATGCGCTTTTATATATTCATATCTTTATCTTTGTAAACATTTCTTTCTTTAGAACGATAACTAAAACAGAAGACATGACACTCTCGTTTTGAGGTAAAATGCAAAAATTCATTCTAAAACTTATTTACAGTAATAATGCTGCTGCAAAAGTTTTTACAACACAAGTTAGGCAAACAGGGCACACATTTGGAAAACCTCAGTTTTAAGCATGTGAGCAATCACTGTTTAAGCTGATTGAACGTACTGTTTGAGCAATAACAAATTGCCTTTTTTTCGTTTTGGATATCAGACGTAATGAAATCCTTTTTTCAGCTTGGACTCCATGTATACAACAGAGCTTCGCATTGCTTCACCACCCGGGGCGTTCACTGGCCCCTGCTCCTTCGTTATCATGCAGGACGTAGTGGCGTCCATATTCTACATGATATCAAAGGAGCGGCACACACACACACACACATACGCCTAAACACACATACGCCGAAACACACACACGCCTATCACATTTCATCACTCGAAAAATGTTACTTGAATTCAAGATTAATCAAAAGATAAGTCAAAAATCCAATAATTTTTTTCTTTCTTTTTTTTTTTGTTATTACAGCTATTTAAACTTATTTAGAGTTAAAATCTATTTCATTAAAAGAGAAAATCACAAAGTTGTTTAAGTAGGGATTAATAAGTTTCCAAAGCTTCTAATTTGGGTTGCATAACGAACTTAATTTTCAGTAACTAAATGTAAGCAATAGCATTGTCAAAAACTGTTTCGACAACTTACGTTAAGCTCAAAAGTCAGTTAGTGAAAGCAACAGTTTAAAACATGTTATCAAGCATGGTTAAAACTGGTCTTACACTCCTAACGTTGGACCACTCGTTTACTTCCCAAAATGCGTTCCTGAACGTACCTGTTTGTACCCTAGTGTACCAATTTATATTGAAGACAGCACGAACTTGGACTTCCTGTTACCTGAACGTTGGTGCAGCAAAATGTCTTTACTATAAGAAGGTTTAAAAATTTTCAATTATTTTAGAATGCTCGATTGTTTATCAAACAGTAAACAGTATGAATTTTTTTTAGCTGGTGCTATTTAGCTGCAAAAGCTTCACGTTCCGAGTATTAAGCTCATTTCGAAGTCACTGAATGTATGCTATAACATTATTTCATAAGCAGAGTCGTAATTTCTGCTTTCAAAAAAAGTAAAAAAGAAAATATATGCTCTCAGTAACTCTTGATTTAATTAAAAGGGGGGGGGGTAAGTAAGGCTGATTAATAAGCTTCTAAGATGAAAACCGAAAAACGCATTTTTAAAAGCAAGTATGCATTTTGAAATACTAGCATTAATGCACTGTAAAAATAAATATTGTTTTTACAGTATAATACAGCTAATTTTGCAGTAATTTTACAGTAATAAACTAAAATTGCAAATTTTACAGAAGTAGACTGTTAAATTGCTAGTTTACAGTAATACACTGTAAAGTTGCTAGTTTCAGTTTATTACCGCGCATTTTACAGTTTTAAACTAGAACCTCTGCTGCCAGTTTTATACTGTATAAACATCAGCTTATTTTTCCAGTCTGGCTAAGAAACAACGCCTGTTGCATCAAAAATGGAAAATAACATCAGAATATTGAAACAAAGTTGAAAAACGATAATCCTCAGATAATTTAGTCTATTTCTTAAAGAAAACTGTTTAACGAGAAACTTAAACATTTAGAATACACAAACGATATCTTGGTTCCTCTGTTTGGTAGGCGTGCAAGAAATTGTTAGTTTTTTATTTATTTGCTTATTGTTCAAGTTTTAAACTATTCGGCAAAACTTTATTTTTTGCTCTGTCTCGAATGTTATAATTACTTTTCCGTGTTATTAGTTTAAAGTTATTTGCACCATTTTCCTTACTTACTTCCTTTAACAAGAAGTTATCATCAACGCTTATATTCAAAAAAAAAAAAAAATAACGATTAAGAATGCTGTACAAATTATCTGCATTGTGTGCTAATTTCAGTTAACGTTATGCCGTTTATTTTATTCGTATTTTTTTAACCAACGAGACTAGGCGTGCATTGTTATAAAGAATAAACAGGCCGGTTTTCTTAATATCAATAAAAGAAGACTCTCAACTGAGAGAGGGAATACAAAAACTCCATTAATATTCATGAAGCCCGTTTGAATGAACTTAAGAAAGAAACATCTTTATTTTCAAAAAACCCTTTCCGCTTAATTTATATATCTTTTCAAATCTTCTAAATATTTATAATCTTGATGAGGATAATTTGTTTTAGCTTTGTTATAAGTTTTTTTGAGCTTTACACCCTAAATTTTATTATGTGCTAGTCAGATTATAGTTCTCTTGGGTGTTTTTTTATAACAAATGTTTTAATCATTTTAGTTTCTTTATTCAACTGCGATATGAGCTTGAAATTAAAAACACGTTTTACTAGCAAAAACAGCTTTAATGGTTTTAATCTTCTTAATAATCACTAATATTGAATATTAAAGACAAAGTACCTGCATTTTAAAGCTTAACTAACCTTTGTTTTTCTTACTAGAATATCACTCTATAAAACCATCCGTAATGTAAAACTTGTTTTGTGAAGGGAAGAGAGAGCGGGATTACTTGGTATACAATTTTAGTTTACATTTTACTATTGTTTTTCTATAATGTATATCTATATATATAAAGATGACGGTGTTCGTTTGTCTGTTTGTACGTTTGTAACCTCTGGCCAGAAGCCCCCGCAGCACACACAGACCTGAAACTTGGCCCAAAAATTCGAACGTATCCCCGTGTAATGCACCTCGAAAGCCAAATTTTTAATTTCGAATTAGTTATTTTTAAATTAATTAATTAGTATCATTTTTGGTGTATCCGCCATAATTGAGGGAGGAAAACCTTCCCCCACCCCATAACATTATATATCGTTGGGAAGGGTTTTTTTTCTGAAAAAGAAAAGTTTTAGCACGTTTCTGTCCGTTAATTAGGACAGGAGATATTAATTAATCAAATTTAATCAATTTTCAAGGCCTAACTCTGTACGCAGAACTGAAACACTAGAGCCATTTTTCTGATCAGCTGCTCTTTTGTCCCTGAAGTCTTTGTGGTTTAAATTTGCGTATAGATTTAAGCCTTGAAAATTTATTCAATTTGATTAATTAATATCTTCCGTTACTTACTTAACTTTCTGTCTCTTATATTTATTTGGCGAATTCATTTAAACTTTAACATGCCTTTAAATGGAATTTAAAAGGTTGTGGAGCGCATTTGAACTAAAGGAATTAGGGCAGGAGATATTAATTAATCAAATTTAGTCAATTTTCAAGGCATAACTCTACACAAAAAGGAAATACTAGATCCATTTTCCGTACAAGCTGCTCCTTTTTCCGTGGTTTAAATTTACGTATAGAGTTAAGCCTTGAAAATTTACTGAATTTGAGTATATCTCCTGTCTTTTTGATTTATTTGGCGAATTGTTTTAAACTTTAAAAGGACTTTTAGTGCAGTTTAAAAGGTTGTGGATAAAACGGTAGGACTAGAATTTTCTATGCGATATTTAAAAAAAACTTAATGCATTTACAGCTTTTAAAATACTATGAGATTTATAGCTGCGATGCCTAATTAGTGAATTTGAGGTGTAATATAAGGATATGTTCTTAAAAATTAAAGTTTTGCTGTGGCCAATAACTCTCACAATATTTTCAGAAAATTATAGTAATTGGCCCCCTATGATGAGAACGCTATTGATAATAAGGCTCGACCGATGGCATTTTTTGGCCGATGGGCCGATGCCGATTGTTGGCCGATTGTTCAAAGTCGGCCGATGGCCGATGGCCGATTATTTCCCTCTTCCATCGGCCGCTGGCCGATGCCGATGGCCGATGGAAAAAAATCAAACAATTGAAAAAAAAAATGCTTTTTGTAAGAGATTTGATGGGTCATATATTCATTTCATTTTACTTCTTTTTCAGTCATTCAGATTTTCGCCTAAATTTCTATTATACTACCACTCGACAAAAACTGAGAGAGTGAAAAAGCAGTAAGTTGAGAAATCAGTCGTTCGCGTTTTAAGCATTTTCTAGGACCAAAAAAATATTCAGTATATTGTAGAAACCTATGCCTTCCGTTCTCAAAACTCCGCGATCTCCAATTTTGCGCTGTATGAAAATTTTTGCACTGTTCTTTCTTTTTTTTTTCAAATGTTTGACATAAAAGCTGACTCTCGACCGCTGATTATGCGAAGATGAAACTTTTTAGGATTTTCTTTTTTGATAAGTGCACTTTAATAGTGAACTTTCGACGATCGCTGATTCGCAGCTCGTTAAAACTTTTGTGACAGTAGTTTTTCGGGCGCAATTTCGTCGAAAATAATACTTTTCGAGCCAGGATAGCGTCAAGATTCTGTTTTGGCGCTATTGCGCCAATTCGCGCATAGCGGGGTCGGGATATATGCGCGAATTGGCGCAATAGCGCCAAAACAGAATCTTGACGCTATCCTGGCTCGAAAAGTATTATTTTCGACGAAATTGCGCCCGAAAAACTACTGTCACAAAAGTTTTAACGAGCTGCGAATCAGCGATCGTCGAAAGTTCACTATTAATGTCCACTTATCAAAAAAGAAAATCCTAAAAAGTTTCATCTTCGCATAATCAGCGGTCGAGAGTCAGCTTTTATGTCAAACATTTGAAAAAAAAAAGAAAGAACAGTGCAAAAATTTTCATACAGCGCAAAATTGGAGATCGCGGAGTTTTGAGAACGGAAGCCGTTCTTTTTACGCAAAATTTCGGGAAAAATAAATAAATAAAATGTGCAGAAAATTTCATCCAGCGTATAGTCGGCGATCGTCGAAAGTTCCCGATTGGGCGCCGCTTTTTCTCTCTCGTTTTCACTAAATTTTTAAGACCATTCAACAGTAGGACAATTTAAGGAATGAATTAATAAAGTAATAGAAATCAATATTTTATACATTAATCACGTGCTTATCTGGAAATTACTTTTTAACCATCATCTCAATCGTTTTCCCAAGTAGCATCAACTCATCGGATTTTGCTCGGCCGATCAACTAACTCCTCGTAAACTGATCCCGTAACGCACGACGACATCGTTCCGATCAGTATCAGAGCACGGTTTTCGATGAGCTACTTTTCATCGGAAAGCGATATTCTTCCGATCAACTTTCCCGATGAAAATAAGATGAGCAAAATTTCATCGGAAAATGATATCCTTCCGATCAACTTTCCCGATGAAAATAAGATGGGCAAAATTCCATCGGAAAACGATATCCTTCCGATCAAGTTTCCCGATGAAAATTAACCGAGATATGTGTTATTGGAAAACTATATACTTCCAATCAAATTTCCCGATGAAAATATGCCAAGCTACAGATTTCATCGGTAAGAGGTCGTAAAGATCAAATTTTCTGATGAAAATTTTCCCAATCTCAAATTTTTGTTAAATATGCAGTGTTAGTCTCATTATTCGTAGACTTGGTAGCGTGGTGGCAGAGCGTTGGCTTTCCGCGCCGATAACTCGGGTTCGATGCTGGAGTTGGCCAGTCGCAAATGGTTGGGGGAAATAAAAAAGAGGTTCCAAAATTCACCGCCATGGAACTAAACTGCTTTTTTTTCTCTTTTTTCTTTAAATTGATTCAACTCTCATCGTATTTTGATCCAAAATTTATCGCCACGGAACTACACTGCTCGTATATTGATCCAACTCTCATCGTATTTTTATCCAAAATTGATCCTAAATTCATCGGCACGGGACTGCACTGCTCGTAAATTGATCCAAATCTCATCGTAAACTCACCGGATTTTGCTGCTCGGATTCTGTTTGGCCGATGAGACATATTGGAGCAATTCCCGATGAGAACTCATCGAAATCAAATCATTGGCCGATGAGAATTTCATCCGGTTTCGATGAATGGCCGATCATCGGCCGATGAGATTGTGCTGCTAGGGTTTAATTCTGGAAAATTTTGATTTGTTTTGTGGATTAAAATTATTTTCAGAACGTTTTATTTCCACAATAGTTGTTTTTAAACACATGCATAATAAATTTCGTGTGAGTAAAAGGTTTTCTTTTCTTTTTCTTTTCTTTTCTTTTTTTTTTTTTTTTTGCCTGTTATTCCAACATTGAGCATGTGCTTCACCAAAAATGGCATACAGGTTATGAGACTTCAATTCTTTTGCATCCTTTAAATATTTTAATTATTTCGATATTCTGGAATTATTTTGAAAAAATACTACTTCAAATGAACTCATTTAAATTTTTATTTCATTAATTATTAATTTTTAATCTCAAATTTTAGCTACTACCAATTTATTGATTTTGAATCATTTTTAGGAAAATAACAAGCTTGTTTAACTTTTGATTCGTTTTAACACAAAATACAATTGATAAAATATGTTTTCTTATTTCAGTAAAAAAAAAAATCCTGCCCTAAACCAAATAGCTAAGGGTTGGTATGTTTTTCCTGGAAGTGAAAAAAAGCTATAAAAACTATAATAGTAAAAAAGATTTTGCTATTCTTTCTTTCCAAAAAAAAAAACAAGAAAAGCGTAGGATACAGTTTGTAACCGCAGAATAACACTATGGGAAATGAGGAGGATCACATAATATCCTTGTCTTTCATTGATATAAATTTCTTTGTTAAGCAAAAGATTTATTGAAAAAAAAAAAATTTGTCTTAATTATTTTTATTGTTAAAAAAATGGAATCCATCTGTTGGTTCAATCCAAGTTTTCTAGTCCAATTGTTGGTCCAGTAGGTCCATTTCTCGCAAATAGTCATTCAATATTTTTATGTATAAGTTACTGTCTAACATTTTTTCGCGAAACCTCCGTCGAATCTGCGTACGCGCCAAGTCTCGTCGGACTTTCTCGAAATAGGGGGGAAATGTAACGAGGAAGTAGCAAGCAAACAAAAACTGAAGGCATCTTTCAGTGCGCATCCTAAACCTATCTCCCCTTTTTCGAATGGAAGCGTTCGGGCTGCCAGGCGCACAATATGCAAACAGACAGTAAGATTTCATTTAAAATTTTCTGAAGAATTCAATTTACAATTTCGTCTATTTCTTACAGGTAATTAAAGTGAACATGTTTATTACATTTTTTCAGCCATGTTATAATTTAAATAAAAATAACTGACTATGTAAATATGATGGTAAGTTAGGGGCCGTCGACATATTTGCAATTCGAATTTTTCAATGAAAATATCTCATAGAAAATCATTGAACAGTGGAGAAAATGCGTAGGCAGCTGAATTACGATTCTAATAGAAAGATAAGGTAAAAGACAGGAATGTCGGGGCTGGTTTAAAGGATTGCAATAAAAGGGCACGCTAGCATTTAAAAGTGCAAAAGTAAAATGATATGAGTTCAATTCAAGTGAGATATGGTAAATAATGTGCGCAATAAAAGTATCGTAGTGAATGATGGAAATGGTACATATTTATTATAATTCTGCATTTTTTATATGTTAAATCTAAAATAGTATAATCCTCCCTAATAGCGGATACCTCCTAAATAACGGACAAAACTTCCGTTTCCGTGACTGTCCGTCAGTCAGAGGTTTTACTGTAATTCTAAAAACTCTCATCAAAGTGACCACTCGGAAAGTGTCTGCTGCAGGTTTTAGTAATTGCCGATTACGTAATCGTAATCCGAGTAATCGATTAAATTTTTTTGTAATCAGAATCATAATTATAATTTGGAAATGGGACACTCGTAATCGTGTAATCGTAATTTTAATCAAGTATTTCTCGTGTAATCGTAATTGTAATCTTTCCTTCAATAATATTTAGCCTTGTAATCGTGCAGTCTGACTTTTTTTTTTCAAAATATTTTCACCTATAATTTTATCTTAGTTTATGCTTTATATTTTAATGCCCATATTATTTTTCTCAATAGATATACAAAATAAGGAAAAGTTGTGAAAAATAGATTTTTTAAACATTTTTTCATGCTTAAAAAATGTTAAAATTTACTTGAAGGTAGGGATGCACCGATTAATCGGCAGTACCGATTAATCGGCCATAATCGGCCACTTTGCCGATTATTAATAATCGGCAAAATCGGTCTGATTAATCGGCCAAAAAATATTTCTTTATTTTATTCGTAAAGTATACCTTCACTAAGAAACTACGATGAATAACTTTATTAACAGTAATAATAATCCTCACAGTTGATATAAAGTTTTTCATAAATTAATTCTACTACTTTGAATAAATATGCATAGACAATGTTGCAACATTTTTCATGTGGCAACAGTTTCCTCCTCAGTAGTGTTTTAGATAACCTCTAATTTTCAAAGAATAAAAATCTTGAATTAAATTTCCACTAATTACTAAAAAAATTAAATTAAAAGTATTCTTAAATTGGAGTACAGACTTCCTTCCCTTTTTTCTGAATTTTTATGTCTAATTAACATAATTAACAATGTGTTAATGTAATGTTATTGACAATAATATGAAAATTGGTTCTAAGAAATTTGATAAAATATTGAAATTATTTTGTGAAAATTGGGAAAATGGAAAAAAAATCTTCTCTTTTAAATAAATTACTTACTATTTCTACACTCGGAATTGTATAAGAGAGAAAAAACAGTGATGGTAAAATTGGTAATATTAAAAACAATCATCCTTATCATTAATCGACTGAGCTGATTAATCGGCCGATTATCAACAACCGATAAATCGGTTATCGGTAATCGGCCAATTTGCTTATCGGTACATCCCTACTTGAAGGTTTTATAAAAATTTAGTTTAAGAATTTTATTTTAAAGAATTTTATAGTTTCAATATTAATTACATGTAGACAATTTATAAATTGTCAATTTTTATTTTTCGTGATAATAAATTTTTACCAAAATAAATAGATATTTAATTTCGCAGAAGATAATCCAAATATTACTTTCTGTTCAATACTGTATGATATTTTAAAGGAAGTTTGAATTCTACAGGCTTCGTTTTCCTGCCACTTAACTAAAAAGGTGCATTGAAACTTGAGTCCCTTAGCAGAAATTTCTGGATCCTCCTCTGTATATATATATATATATATATATAATATATATTCCCCCCAAAGCTGTAATCGAAATCGCAATCGGCATATAATAACCGTAATCAATGACATTTTTTACATAATCTAACCGTTGGCTGTAATCGCAGTTGCGATTTGGCAGAGGAGTAATCGTAATCGTAATGTTCAATTTTTCATGTTCGTAATCGCAATCGTAATTGATTACATTTTGTCGCAATTGACTCCAAGCCTGGTCTGCTGTGTTGTGAAAATTTCGGTATCTGTCCGATTCGGAAAATTCCAAAACCCAGAGCTGTATTGGTCCCGTTGCTGCCCGATTTCAAGCCACATGGTGAACGTATTTTCAATTGTGAAATAAAAAATAGAGAAGATAGAATTCCCCTCTTTTGATTTTTTTTTTAAACATCGGCCAAGCATCGGCATTTAGATGTTTTCGAGGCCGATGGGCCGATGTTTTTCCTAAGTTGGCATCGGCGGCCGATGCCGATGGCCGATGGAAAAAATTTCAACCATCGGCGCCGATGCATCGGCCTGGCCGATGCATCGGTCGAGCCTTAATTGATAACTCTAAATGTTTAGCAACAAAAAAATCAGATGAAGAATTTAATGTATTAAATAAGCTCATGTCTCTAAAAGACTTCCAAAATATTTTTGGATTCGAAGTGGACAAGAATTTATCGCCGGACCTTAAACTAGGATTCATCCGATAAAAGCACCGAAATATCAGAAGGAAGTTTCAAATAACACATGACCGTTATACAAAGTTTGGCGCTTTTTTTTTCAGAATGATTTTTCTAAAAACTACTCTACCAATACTGAAATACTGACTGCAATTATAACAACAAATGCAAATCTGACTAATGAAGATAATGTGACAGCAGCAACAGTTGTGATAACTCCTCTGAAAACTCCTATAAATTTGTATACGCCATCTACTTTGGTTAATCTGTGCTTTGGGTCCCTTTTCTCGCCAAACACGGATTTCGGTTTTGTCGCCATAGAAACGCCATTTCTGCGTACTGTCTCTCGGAGCTTTCAACTACGCGAGACAACAAGGAAAAACGCGCCAGTTGGCGATTTTTTGAAAATACGCCAAGCAAGGACCCAAAGCGCATTTTCACCTCTACTTCAAACAAAACAACTCATTGTAGCAAATTTATCGATAATTACCAACAAAATGCGCCAAAAAGTAGGAGAAAATTTCTTAATAGGATAGACAATTGAACCATTCTTTATAATTTCTGAGAGTTACAGAGCAGCTATTGAAAACAATGAACAAAAAAAGCAGCAAAAAAAGTGAAAAATAAAGAAAAGAAAAGAAAACGGAATGGACAAGCAGCCGTACAGAAAGATGTTTGAATTACAGAAAGATGTTGAATGTTTACATGGCCAATAACTGTATGGTTTCATAGCCAATAACTATGATAAGATGGCCAATTACTATCAATTTGACATTTTTGTTTTTGCGTTGACTTTTATCTACTAATATATCTGAAAAAGTGTTTTCAGACAGTATAAGTAGTAAAATGCATTAATATAGTATCATATGAAGTATTTCTTATTAATGCAGAAATATTTCATTTATTTTTTATTCAAGCATACAAATACGATGTCGCTAAAGTGGCCAATTACTATACCGCTTCAACTATAATAATTTTACTTCAGAGGGTTGGAGTGAATTTAAATTTATTCAGTGGACTTCCGTCCCATTAAAATGCACGGGCATCGCCGTGCGGGTACTGCTAGTTATCAATAAAATTGATGCTTACAAGGCATGTAAGAGGTACTTCTTTGAAAGAAATAATTATGAAAATTTTACTTAAAGCTGTCAGTCATAGTACTTGTAATAATTCCAGCGGATAAAATATAATCCTTTAAAATGAGATTAATAAATTATTTCAACGGTTTTCATAATTAATATTTTTTAATAGAGAAACAGTTACAAGTTAAACTCCCGATAATCCGTGGTTCAGAATATACTTTTATTTGTATTTGGGGGGGGGGGGATTACAAAATTTTGTTTTGACAGATTTTCTATAACTGCAACCAGTTTTTAGCTTTTATTTTGTTTAAGAAACATTCTATTTTGAACCTATTAGTAAAAACTTCACCACAGAATCTAATCCCAATGATATAGGCTAGTTTGTGCTAACATATTTTCCCGTTGATATCCAAAATTAAAATTAATGCTTGTTTTAGGAGACCGTTTAACTACAAATTGGGATTGCAAGGTACCCAAACCAATCATCAAACCATCCAGGTTTAGTATAATTTTATTTAGTGTTAGATTGTTATAAGTTGTCGTATTTATAATTAATATATATAGGAGCAATCACAACTTCAGCCTTTCAGCACAACACAAATGACATGCATACTTTCGAGGCATTAAGAATCCCTTCATGATACTTCGTACAGTTCCTTAACATAATATTTATTTTAATCTTGAATCATCTATAAGATTTATTTCGTCGAAGCTACAAGTAATAACTAGCAGAAACTACATCAATTTCAACTAAAATGTATTTAATACATTTTTGTCAACTCTAGAACTAGCATGTCTTGTATTACGTGCGAATATTTTTCTCAATTCCTTTTTCCTTCTCATTTTCCAGATAGTCTGGATCAGGAGATTTTCCTTTAAAACTTCAAGTTTTTCTTTTGCCCTTTTCAAGATACCATCTATCTTTCTCATATCATACGGTTTTTTTTTTCTATGCCCTCATTTGATGTATGATCAAATTAACCTATAAGAAAAGTTTGATAGATATGGCGAAAATATGCTTGTTTTAGGCCAGATGTGAAAAAAATGAGACTTAAGAAAAACAAGGTTGAAAAATAGGACCATCCTAATATAAATACATATACTTTTATTTTCTTTAATCTAATAAATTAGTTAATCAATTTTTGAGCATCAGGTTTTTTTAGTTAATCTTGCTCCCCATCTTTATGGATGTCGCACCCCTAAGAGAGCATGCCCTACAGGTTGAAAGCAGCTGTCTTAAATCCATAGCTTTATGAAAAAAACAAGTAAACATTTTTAAAAACAGTCATTCTTAAGTTAAGAATTATTTAGTGAATACCAATAGTATTTACTTCGTAATATGCTTCTCTATTCACTCTACTTGTTGTAAAATTAAAGAACTGTTTTTAATATATTTTAAATGCTAGTAGTTTTGAGAGAGAGAAAAAAATATGTGCACTTTTATCGTTTCAAAAATTAACATCATACAAATGTTTTCATAATCAGTGTTAATTTGAGAGTTAATTTTGTTATGGGGACTACTCTTAAGACTTTCTTAATTAATCAATACCTGCCCGTTCATTCTTATTACAATCCTGTGAGTATTCTGCCTGGAACTGATGTCAAAGTAATGATTTAAGACTTAAATTAAAAGCAGTTTTCGACAAACTTTTGGCAATTATTTTGATCTAAAGTCAAATAGTCATGAACTTATGATTTATAATCCCGACTATTTTAATTAAACATCTAGCTTATTTCCAAATTGCTTTCTCTGCTATTCAATTAAATATTGAAGAATTGTTCAAAGTTAAGATTGATCTTATCATAGTTGTGTCTCAAATAACCAAGCCTACTCAATTTTGATTTATCTTTCTCTCTATCTCTCTTTTTATATATATATATATATATATATATATATATATATATATATATATATATTCTTTTCCTTTCAGCTAACTTACCTTTGCCATTTTAATTTTCTTTATTTTGAATACGCTTTAAACTGTTGAAGGTGGAATTAATACTTGCGTTACAACGGTTAATCAATATCAAGAAGAGCTGCAAAACCTTCTTGCTTTGCAGAACATTTTACTGTTCTGGAATAAATATTACAAGTTTTAATAAAATACATTAACTATTTATGAACGTTAAAATGCATACAATAAAACATGTGGAATAGCAGAAATCATCATTATGCAAGCACTTATGCAAGCATTAAAATATAATAAAAAATTAAAGTATTCATATATTTATATAGATATAGATATATAGATAGATAGATAGATATGTTAGAGGGTCCCAAAAAATGAAAGTCGGCATTTTTGGTCACGTGCTCTTTTTGTTTTTTCATTTTGCATCAAAACATTTTTTCAAAGTTTATGTAATTTGAAGAACGACAACCCGTGCCGACTTGCTTCTAAAACTGCAAACTAGCACTTATTCACTAAGCTCAATTGAAAAGAATTTGGAGAGGAGGATTCAAAGTTTCAAGTTGATAAAACGCTTCCTCTATAGCTCCATATGTACTACGAAAAACATTTATCCAAATTAGAAAATATTTAGGTAATTCAGGCAAGACTTAAAATTTATAATTTTCTTCAAAAAATCGTTTTTTTTCGACACATTTTTTTAAAGAATGAAAGATAATTTTAAATAAGTTATTAAGTTAAAAATATGAACTATTAATATGTAATTAACTTTAAATAGAAGTTTTTGTTCTCGTGGAATATGTAATCTCCCATATAATACTGAAAAATACTTACTTTTTTTTTTAAGTTTAAGTTTAATTTTTAATAAAAAAATTTATTCTTTTTTTTAATCTCAAAATGATGACTTAAAAATGTGTTCTCTAAAGATTTTGAAACTTCATTTTTTCTTTTAATTTATCTGTATTTTAAAAATAAATAAATAAATGTTAAAAAAATCAATTTTTTGATTATATAAGTTTTACGTTTTGTGCAGGAAACCTAATTATTTTTGTCAATTCACTTAGTATAGTATTCTGTACCTTAAGCCAGACTTAGTCCAAAAATGACGATTTTCACTTTATTACTGATTTGTATGTAGAATTGTATTCCACATCGAAATTTTAGAACGTTATTCTATACAAGAAATTAATTCAAGCAGCGTAAAGAAAGGGCGAGTCCAATCTATTGTATGCATAAGACAAACGTTTTCGCGCTCTCCTGAAAGAAACAAAAATGGACTAACGGCAATCCAGGCCCGTTATTTAGGGGTGCAGGGGGGGTCAATTGCCCCCCTCCCCTGACTTTGAGAAATCAATGTATTTGCATATAAGTGGGCGTGGTTTTTGATGTTTTCCGATGAAATTACATTGTGTTTGGACCCTTTGCCCCCCCCCCCCTGGAAAAACTTGAAATGACGGCCCTGCGTTAATCTGCCTCATAGGTACAGAATTATCAAATACTTCAACTCTTTCCTTTTACGAGGTTGCAAATGGTTTCACGTTAGAGGATCTTGGATCTAGCCGTATTTTTTTCTTTTGATGGCGTAGTAACAAACTGGAGGTCATTGTTATGTAAGGCTAGATCCAAATTTTGTAACAGCATGAGCCAACTCGACCAGCGTAGCTATTGGTCCTCTCTTCCGTTATACTGTGTAATACGCTTTAAAGCATAAAGTATTTGAAAATTATGAATCTATTTTGAAAAAAAGATTTTTTAAAAAATTACGCTGCGATTTAGCATGTTAAAACCAATGTCTTGTTTCTTGATTTTAACAACAACAGAACCGTAGCTCAGAATACCGAGATAAGTGTACATTGCATATTCTTGGGAATTTGAATCAGAATAGTCTGATATTTTTTGGCCCATAAGGTTTCGAACTCGCGATAACCGCATCATTAGCACGATGTTATTACCAACTGAACTATCGGGTCTTAAATACGGGATGCTAAACGTTGAAGCAATGCGGAATAAACACTAGAATTAATCTTTTTCTTTTTTTCACAAAACGGCCAAAATGTGAACGTTCTCCAAGCTATTTGGCAAAAGTGTCGAAAAAAGTCTTTCAAATGATGTCTTACTTTTGAAAATTCGTGAAGTATGAAGGGAGTTACTGCTTTGTCACTAAAAAAAGCATCTTTGCTAATGATATCTTTGGTTCCAGTGTTCTGTTTATCAATAAACAGAAATAAGCAAAAAAAAAAACACATAAAATTATTTACACATAAAACTCACATATACCAAAAATGATACCAATGCATTCGATCATTTTAAATGCATTCGTTACGTTTCTAATGACAGCTTGCGTAAGCGCTTTGACATCGCATTTATTTTAAAAAAAATTAGAAAAACACAAAAAAAGTTATCTCAGAAAACATAGCCCGTTGTAGAAAAAATGTAATCAATTGAAAGCTTATTTTTGTGATGCACACGAACTAGTAATCCAAACAGCAACATTCTTATGCAAATATAAATTTCGTTAAAGAAAAATCAAAAGTAAGCAGAAAAAAAAAACACTTTATATCTTTCTCTGCTACACGTATTTGCAAATTTGTTTAGAAATGAAAATGTTTCATAAATGTATTTCAATTGTAGGATATGCAGCTACTTGATTTAAACGAAATATCATCATTTTCCAACAAATAATCATTTTTATTTAAGGAAAATCTTCTTTATCTGGTTTATAAAAAGTGTCTCGACGTTATTGAAAAGAGCAGTCTCCCGTTTCTCAATATCTCTGATTTCGCGAATAATATAAAAATATTCATGCATCATTCTAATATTTTGTCATTTTCTGCTTTTTTCTGTAATTTGTATGTGCATTTATTTATTTATCATTTCTGAATCGGGTTTTGGATTTTTCTATTTAAGTATTTTTTACTTGTTAAAAACATCCAATATATATTTCTCTTTTACTTTCAATTCTGAATGCACCATAATTGGATTTTACTTGAAATATAAAGTTATGGTTGAATGACTAAATTTGAATTCCAATTTTGAAGGTTTTCATTTTGATATTTCAGATGACAACATTAAAATAATTATTTTTATTACTATGCTAAAAATGCAGACACTTGATAACTTAGAGTTATATTTGTTTAACTTTTTTTGTCAGTTGTTGGAAAAAAAAAGTTTTTATGGAATGTTCACTTAACAGTAAAGACTTGAACCATGGCGCATTTCGAAATGCAAACGAATTAAGTCAACAATTTTTTTTATTAAGATCGGTCTGCCATTAATAGCAGAATTTTTGTTGGGGAAAAATAATGGGTACAAAGTAGTTAATATACTATATGCGTTATATATAAACAACTAATAATAACTAATAACTGAAGCAAAGAAATTTTAAAACAGATGTTTCAAAAAGGTAGGTCTAAGTAAACAAAACCTCGCAATTTAACTAGAAACTTTGATTCATTTATAAAAATACTTTATAACTCATCTCAGGCATAGTTTCCACAAGTTTCAGCTAATCATTTTGCAATTTTCGGCAATGGGGAGAAATTATTTTTTTTAAAGTTACTGCGCAAGTATACTGTCCTTTACAGAGCTTATACTACTGTTGTGATAATATCCCATGCGTTTTCTATGGTATTTAATTTAAACGACCTCTAAGGTGGCCAAACTATAACATGCACATCATTGTCCGGATACCATTCGAATGCGAAATGTCAGAACTGTCTGAAATTTTTTGTGAGACCTCCGCCGCATCTGCGTACGCGCCAAGTCTCTTCGGACATTCTCGAAATAGGGGGGGGGGGGAGAAACGAGGAAGTAGTAAGCGAACAAAAGCTGATGGCATCGGGTAGTGCGCATCCTAAACCTATCTCCCCTTTTTCAGATGGAAGCGTCCGTGGCTCCCAGGCGCACAATAAGCAAAAAGACAGTACGCACTTGAGGAAAATAATCTGCAATAACTTTTGGAAGCCTTGAGAATTCAAAGAATTTTCTTTAAATAATACATCTTTCTTGAGACGAATCCAACTCATACCACAATGGAACCAACATCAGGTTGCCTTTTCGAGAACATCAGTGTATTGTGCCGTAGATCATGCTAGCAAAAATATCAACATCAGGTTGAATTTCCAGGAACATCAGTGTATTGTGCCGTAGATCATGCTAGCAAAAATATCAAACCATTTAGACCGCGGGAGTTAATTGATATTTTATCACTTAATATTACCCAATGCAACTGCTCCAGGAAATCACTTTTTGTTCAAATTTAATCCTCTTTTCGCAGTTTTTTTTTTAGTCAATTTCGGTATCAACTTCTTGAAAAAAACTATATTGGTAGATTTCAGTATCACACTATGAAGTGTTGATTTGGATATTAGAAGGGTATGTTATCAGACTAAAGTGAATAAGCTTATAATTCCAGATTTTAATTCTTTTACTATATCTTTTAACTTTTGAGGTGTTTCTTTGAATTTACGCCTGAATGATATATATTTGCCGTAAACATTGCCAAATTGCAAGAAGATGTTTACAATATTAAAGGATCTGTTAATAAGTATTTCTAATTCTCTAATATATTTTCCACGCTTCTTAAATGCTTGAATTTTTCCGTACTAAATTAATGAAAGAATGCAACGATGACACATTTTGCTTATTTTAAACGTGCTACTAAAAGTGGTTCCCAAAACAGGAAAGTAGAATAATTCCGCGGTAAGACTTAACAATGATATTTATGCAAGTTTTCGCGTAAGGAAATGAATTGATTGAAAGGATTATATACAGGGTGTCCACTCCAATCGTGGACCAATAGCTAATTTCTAAACCGTTAGAGATAAGCATATAGTTTATTTAGGAAAAATTCTCCAAATTACGAAAGGAACTTTGGGTCTATTCAATGTTTTTCAAAAAATTAAATTTTGAGAGAGTTACGAAATTTAAAATTTTTATACAGCCCCCCAGTCCTATCAATCATATTTAGTAAAACATTCTTGACACTATAACGTTTAAAACTAAAAAAAAATCACTCCTCTACCACAAAAATTGACCGAGTTATGACGTTTTGAAAAATCAGGATTTTGCATTATTTCATGACGTCATCGAGAGATCGCTTAAGGGATCGTATGCGAAATCCTTCAAAATCTTGATTTTTCAAAACGTCATAACTCGGTCAATTTTTGTCGTAGAACAGTGATTTTTTTTTAGTTTTAAACGTTACAGTGTCAAGAATGTTTTACTAAATATGATTGATAGGACTGGGGGGCTGTATAAAAATTTAAATTTCGTAACTCTTTCAAAATTTGATTTTTTGAAAAACATTGAATAGACCCAAAATTCCTTTCGTAATTTGGAGATTTTTTCCAAAATAAACTATATGCTTATCTCTAACGGTTTAGAAATTAGCTATTGGTCCACGATTGGAGTGTACACCCTGTATATATGAAGTTGGACTTCTCTTTTTTGAAACAGTTTCAACACGAAATTTTGAGATAGCATAACATCGAATTACTTATATGTACAAATTTGTTTTTTTTTTTTTAATATACATACCATTCATTATGCTAATTACCTGTGCCACAAATTGTTCTTATTTTCAATTAAGATCAATTTTAATTATAAAAATTTTTAACAAGATAGTTTTAATTAAGTATCATTAACTATCTTTTAATATAAAATGTCGCTAGCAATCTTCGAATACAAACTAGAACATTTAAGATATGGTTTTATGTCATACTGTTTTTTTAAATATGTTTATTTTGTTTATTACTGCTTTAAAATTTCAATACTATGTAATGTAATGATAAAATATATAATTTCAATGAATAAAAGGAATAGTTGTGTAATATTTTAATGACTCTCAGCCAAAAATGATGATAAATGTTTCATAAGCAGAGTCGCAAAATTAATCGATAAACTTGATGCTAAGGTAGAAAACTTTTGAAGACAATGAGAAATTGATACTAATTTATACTCAGAAACATCATAAGGTTCTATCGATGTCTTTATTCATCAGTGTGCTAGATATGAGAATTAGAATATCCACCCGATCTATCTGAGGAAACTTTCTTCATATATTGCAACGTTATGCAGTGTATTTTTCTAGCAATACTATTGTTCAGTTTCTATCCAATATTTATATCACAATACTGCTAAAACTTGTTATTGTTTAGTTTAATCAAACATATATATCGCGTACAATAATAATTAAAAATAGCATTACACTGTTGATGCCTGTATAGTCTCCGACTAAGTAAAACGTTTGTGAATCATTTTATAATTATCATGTTTGAAGTTTGAGATACATTTTACATTAGCTTTTATATTTCAGTTTCAAAACTTAATCAAAGTTTGCTTTGTAGCACAAAAATGTACTGGAAGTAACTATTATAGAAAAAAGAAAAACAGAATGACGTAATTTTTATTTCACATCCTAAATAAGCAGTGATCTTAAATCTGAGATTAGCACTATGAGGGTAAGATAAAAATCCACAAATTACTTTAACAACAAGTATATTTTCAATCTATTCAGATTCTGAAGAGACGTATCTAGGAAGAAGCATTCAGGGCAATCAGTTCAGGAGTCAGAAACATTCAAGACAGACCAAAACCTCAAAATAATAATGTTAAAGTTCAACTAAGAAAGAGCAATAAAAATGTGCAACTGCTAGTAAAATTTTAAATATGATTTCCAGATCTCATGTTTGTCCACATATCCTAAAAGAAAGTTAACTATTTATCCATTGAAATAAATTTTTATTTAAAAAAGTTTTCAAGTTCAAATACCTCAGGGCCATTCCATGAAAAGTGAAACCAATTGGTCAAAGATTCATATTGAAGTTATGTTGCTATGTTATACATCATTTTAAAGCTTAAGATGTATATTTTAAGAATCCTGCATTGGTTTTTTGGTGAGAGTTAGAATAATACTTGTTTTCTTAGTTGGAAGTACGATATTCACGAACTTGTAAAAATCAGTAAAAAGAACACATTTTCAAATGCATATTTCTCATCAAAAAATAAAAACAAAAATAACTACTTGTAGCACAATTTTAACTACTAAGACGGTACTATAATAATATGCATTCATTAATTTCTTTTGAATTGATCTAAATGGTGTAATTGAAGTTTGAAAAAAAGAAATTTGATGTTACGTCTGTAACAAAAAAGAAGCAAAAGTTGTCATTACGTCCTAAAAAATCAAAATTAAAAAAAAAAACCTTAATGGTTCTTTTAGCAAATTCTTAGAGTAATTGCCCACCATAGTTAAAACTATTGCAACTGATTTAGTTTTTAAATTAATGCTGTTACAGACGTAACATTTCGGACATAACAAATGGCTCTATGTTACGTCCGTAGCAAAAGTAAATTTCCAATTAAATAGGTAAAAAGCACAGGATGAGCAATACATGTTTATAGCATAATATGGTACGAGTACTAAAGTTTCTGGTATTCTGATTTTGAAATTTTTAATTATGTCGGCATGTAATTGAAATTTATTTCTTAAGATTAATAAAATACACATATGGTATAACTGATTATAATTTATACCTCAACTGGCATTTTTTTGCTACGTCACATGGAAAGGGAGCTGTGGATGGAGTTGGGGGTATGGTCAAGCACCAGGTTTGGCAGAGAGTAAGATCTAGAACAGCATTTGTCAACGACGCTCTTTCCTTTTTTCAGTGTGCAAACTCCATTGCAGAAAAAGTTAAAATTATTTATATGCCCCAGGAAAATGTTTTAAAGCTGACGCCAAAATTGGAAGAACGGTGGGCTAACATCGCGAATTTGCCAAAAGCCCGCGAAATGCATTGTTTTCGAACAGAATACGAAAATGCCGTTCGAATTTCGAGAACGTCGGACGAAAAAGGACACATTTTTTCATTCAAAAAAATATATATATATATCAAAATTGACCAACTGTCACCAAGAAGGTTAAATTTTAGTTTGGTACTAGAGTATTCTGCTATATCATCCAACATTTTCAAATTTTTAAGTTCTCCTAAGACCAATCACTGATTACAGGGAGGAATTTACTTTATTAAAATTTACCTTTACAGGGAGGAATTTATTTTTTTATGTAGCAGCCCCATTATGTATTAATTTTAAGAATAAAAATAAATAACTTTGTGTGCAGGCCCTTCTAAACTTTTCTTGCGTCAATTTTTCTTGGAAATAATTGACTTAAGATGCATTAATTTATTGTTACATATTGATATATCGGCATATGCTCTCAACTCCCCCAGACTTACCCAAATTTTCTAAAACTGTTACAGTATAACTTAAAATATTCAAATAATGTGTTAATTAATGCTACTGTATTGTTTTAGCACAGAAATCTTTGTTTATTCCTGCTTTAAAATACTGTTTTCTACTTTCAAATCAGAGATGTTACGTCTGTAACACCACTTTGTTTCGTCCGTAACAAGTTTCTGATTTTTTTTCACAAATTCGGCAGTCAAAATCCACACAATCTTTATGGTTTTAGAAAGCTTGAAGTCTCTAGAACACGTATTAAAAAAAAGTTCAAAATTTCCGTATAATTCAGAGGAATATTGCAAGTTGTATGACATAGTCGAGTTTTTGCTGTTTTGTGAATTACGTCTGTAACAGGCAGTTTTTAATTTCTGTATTTTTTTGTAATTAAGCATTCTGCACGCAAATTTAATGTAGCATAAATATCATCAAGTTACACTACAGGAAAAAAATTGAAGACTTTCCTCAGCCCAAACCAGAATTATTTGTGTTCAAAGTCTGTGATTGTTACGTCTGTAACGATGGAATTGCCCCTCGTGCGTTTTTTTAAATACAAACCTTTGTGATTTTTATTTAATTTATTACTACTAGTTGGCGACGAGCATACTTATATTACACTAGCTGACCCGGCGAACTCTGCTCCGCCTTAAAGGCAATAAATAAGTAAATTTTTGATTTTATAAAGTTTTTTTTTTATTAGAAAATACAAAAAAAAATTAAGTACCTACATTAATCATCCATTATTGTTTCTGTATTTACAACCTATTTTACTCCGCTCCAGAAACTGTCAGAACATGTGCTTTACTTGTGCTTACCTCTTGTCGTCTTGAACATGTGCTTACCTCTTGTCGCCCGGCGACAGAGGCTTAAAAAAGGCTTAGTTAAAAAGATAACTTTTTCGGACTGCTTATCAACTGACTGCTCCATCCATAAATCCATCCAAACAAACTTTTGTATATATAATAGTAGTAAGAAGAACATCCACTTAAATGCAGTCCAGGAGCTATCCCACCAAGCGCTTTCCACCTCTCAGCCTCAGAGGCGTAAAAACTCTTAAGTAACAATCGTTTCGGACAGCTTATCACATATAAATTTCAAGGGAAGTAACGCGTTTGTTTATAATTTACTTCACAAAAAAGTCAAATAACACTCAACGCACCGCTAACTTACAACCTGTTTACTGCTCTCGGAAGCTGCCAGAACGTGTGCTTTATGTCGCTCAGCCATAGAGGTGTCAAAAAAGGCTTAGTAAAAAAGCTAAGCCAAGAATACAGAAAAGCTGGTAGCTAAATAGATAATTTGCAATAAAAAAATATATTGCGGTCCTAAATTGAGATAAAAACTATCCTATCATTTAAGTTGGACCAAACTGAAACTGCGTGCAAAATTTGGTTAAAATCAAATCGGTTGCTGAGGAGTCCATTGGCCACAAACACAGAGACACGTAATTTTTATATATTAAGATAAATTTCCCCATACCTAACCTTTTTTCCTGAACTTCCCACAAGCATAGAGCATTTTAGCTATAATTTGCACTATCAAGTAAATGAAATAATATTTATTTTTTAATAAATATTCTATAAAGGGAAAAAACATTAACAGTTTATGGATAACTAATTTTTCTTGAACAAGTTTTCCAATGTAATGACATCATTTTGAGATCTGATATAAAACCATGTTGCATGCCAATATATTTCTCATCTCATCAAACAGTTGATCTTGGCATTTTTTCGTATTCTTTGCTGAAACTGAAAATGACTTTTAGTCTGATCTTATTCGAAAAATATATTGATTGGAATAATGGCCCTTAAGAAATCATTACTCCATTACATTTGTTCTCAAAGGTGATAAAACATAGTGATTGAAAGACACACCTAAGAGAGCGATGGAGAGTTAAGGACTCTCGTGGGAATCTGAGGCCATTACTGGTAGACTAGTCTGCAATCAGCAGAATAGTGGTTTTTTTTTTATTACCGTAAAGTGATAGTTTGGTATGAATTTTAAGTCATGTAGATAAAAGTATAATTTTATTATAGATTGTACACTATATAAAAATTTTTTAAAATAAAAAATAACTGGAAATGCATACAATTCTAAAGTATGGAAACTTTAAATATTTCTTCATAAATAGCAAGACATAACATTTCAAATTTAACATTGAACTAGTAACCAGATAAAAAAGTGCTTCAGTTGTAAAGACTACAGTCAAAAAGTTTTAAATACTTTAAATTAAGTAAAAATTCATGCAACACACAGGCAGCTTGGTTATTTCATCCAGAGACTGCAGTCTCTCGTCTTTATTATGGCCTCACCATTATGGAATAGGAAGTAAACGAGCAGGAGGCAGATATGCTCTTATAGAAAGCTATGAGTGCTAAAAAACTAGTAATTAGTTCAAAGAGAGAGACCGCAGTAATGGTATGACTAAAATCGTAAATTTAAAGCGCACTATGGTATTAAGCACACTGTAGAAAATAAATGTTGTTTTTACAGTATAATGCAGCTAATTTTACAGTAATAAACTAAAAATGCTAATTTTACAGTTAATTACCGTGCATTTTAAAGTTTTAAACTGGAACCTCTTTTGCCAGTACTATACTGTAAAAACAACGGTTTATTTTTTGCAATGCAGTAAGTTACAGTCCCTACTGTAATCTCTGAATGTAATAACTGCGCTGACGTTGTATTGTATGTATTTCTGACTTAGCCCTGGCTTAGGGTTGGTAACTTACTGCTTAAATACTAAGCGTAAACATTTGGATTTAATTCTAGAAACTTCATTTTTATTTATTTTTATTTTTTTTTTGAGAAAATAAATTACTCTAACTATTATTATCAACCCGAATTTTTTACGGCAATAAATTATAAATAGCTTGGGGGTAGTTTCTTACGCTATTCCTATTTAAAAAATATGTTAAATAGTGTATTTTGCCCGGTATTTTAATAGCATTTAGTGATGTTGAAGCTAAAAAACTAAAAATTGAAATGTCATCCTTTAACGCAACATTAAAAAATATCTAAGCATTAAAATTGAACGCACCTCTGAAAAGTGCGATGCCAATCCATATTTTCCTCCATATGATGATTAAGTGGAAGCAGATGAAGAAGAATCACATTTTAAAACAACTTCCCCACATATCAAGTTTTATTCCCGAATGTCAACGAAAATTATGAGAAATTTACCGAAGAGAAACGTGAAGATATTCTGAGCTTTTCTTTATGAAATAAAGATGAGAATATATTATCTTAAAGTCGGAATAAAACTTTAAGATTCAATGTGACGTTAAGTACATAAAAGTGGAATTCGTTTGGCCAAAGCATTTTGCTTAAATATATTGATCTACAGTTTTTGTTTATCAGAAATAAATACTAACGTTTCTTTAACCTTTAAATTACTTAAAAGAGTATTATAATAATTTTCGTCTTTTCTAGGTTATAAAATGCTTGAAAATGTAGGAAATGCATTTTTTTTTATTTGCAGTTATCTGATACATAGAACATTTTTACATACCCTTTAAAACATAATATTACCTGCCTTTAAAAGCATGTGAACGGTTAAACTATAAATACAATATTAATTGTAAAAAATAACTATCAAATAAATATAAATTTTCTGCATGTATTAAGTTGTTTATTACCTGGAACTAACTTTTCTAAGAGTTCTAATGTCCCAAAATGGAATGTAAACTTTTAAATTTAAGTACCATTAAAAATATCATCTTACTTATTTTCCTATAGTTTGAACAAAAGTTGAAATAATACATAAACGTAATGTGTAATGAATTTCACCATATTTTTTGAAAAACATTTATTGCTGTAAATTTTACTCCTCCGTAAACTTACTTTACTTAAAAAAAGCTCCTGGAAGAAAAAAACAGTGGAATTCAAACTTTCATTTTAAAAACCCTTGACACATAAACATTTAAATTCCTGTACAAAAATAGATTATTTTTTGTAAGTATGCAATTTTTGAGAAATTATTTTATTGCATATGATTTCATTTTAGAACATATGTAGCTTTAGTCTATCGAAACTTTTGGACCCTCAGTGTATATTAAACATAAAAAATGATTTCAATTTATTTATCTCAAGAACAATACCTGATCTCTGAAATCGATGAAGAAATTTGAAATATATTTCCCCTAAAATTGCTATTTTTTAATACGTAAACTAAACTATACAATGGCAGATAAACCCATGTACACGAAGTAAAATTTTAATAACACATATTTTAAAAACTTTCTTTGAAATCTTATTATAATTCAAATTGATTAAAGTTTTATTTTTCTTTTCTAAACAAAAAAGGCTGCTTGAATATTTTAGACTGAAATAATAACATTAAAGTTCTCAGGAAGCCTTGTATGGTCTCTTGCGTCTAATTTGAAAGAGAATGGAAACACTTTCCAAAAGAAACCAGTGTCTAAACAAAACCCGATTGTAATTCGATGAAAGATGCAACTGTAGCGTTAAGAAAATTCATTTGAAACAAAGTTTTACTGTACTTTGGCTAGAGACAGAAAGTGGAGCAATTTCAATTTGAAAAGTTTGTTCTTGTGTTAATTTATTATTTTTGGCTTGTTTCTTGATCGTTAGTTTAATGATGAAAAAAAACTTAAGTTCCGTATGAAACTTAAGTAATAAAGCGAAAAAAAAATAAATAAAATATTTTAAACAAAATATATATTTACAATGCACAATTACTTCATATCAGTAAAATGATTTTTTTTATAACTATGTATTTAAAATTTTAATTAAAGTTATGCATAAATGTAAAACTCATAAATTTTTTTAAAGCATTTCGATACATTTAAAATTTAGATAGAAGTTCAAACCTTAAATCTATTCTTATTTTGCATCTTATGCTAATTTTGCAATCTTAAGTAAAATTTTATATTGTCATTTTTTCCTAACAGGTATACAATTTCTACTCATTATTTTCCAATGTGGTATTAAAGAAACATTATAGCTGAACCATTCAAAGGGTATATTACTCTGTATTAGTGCTTAGTGTCAACGCTTAGTATCTTTACGTTCATTTCGAGTAAACATATAAAGTTTTAAATATGTTTTAGTCTCCAATGTATCGTTAAATTCTTTATAAATTAAGGACCAAAGTATCCATTTTGACTGGTAAGGTAACTTTTCTTGGATAATGAAAACAATTATTCAGCTTTATTTTCTATTTTTTTTAGGTACGTAAAAGTAGGAAACTTGTCTAAAGAATTTTTATCGGGTGGTATAACACAGTATAATAACAGCATCTGAGACACTGTGAGTTAATTTTAATGTTTAATGATATGTGCTTGTATGAATGACAATCAGTTTTAAACACCTGTACTTATTTTGGTTTCAAAAAGATAAAGATGAGCCAAATTCAATCTCATTTATTTTTGTAATTATCTGCACTCCTTGATGAGCGTTTTAATAACTAGTTTGTTTGTTTTTTTTGGGGGGGGGGGGAGTAGATATATTTCTTTAACCACCCAGCATACGTAATTAAATGAAAATCTAACAAGTGTGCGTGCTCTAAATATTTATCCCATTTGCGACACATCATATTTAATGCCATGATAAAGTGTAAAATTTATTTCGTTTTGGACGTAACTATTATTTACTATTTACCGTTGAGACAATCTGCTGCAAATCATTTCTATAAGGATAGTCTTGTATTATATCTTTATTTAAGCCTTTGATACGAATTTAAGAAAAATAGTTAGGAATAACAATCATTTTCTTAGGTTTAAAAACAATATTAACACTATCGGCGTTATTTTACTTTCAAGCTTTCAACAGGATATGTAACATAGAATGCGCACACATAAATTAGCAGTAACAGAAAATGGTTCAAAAGTTACTTCGTATATAAATAGTAGCAGTTTCAAAATAATTTTTAATGGCAGAAAATTTCGTTTTATCAATGCACGTTCTAAGATTCTTAAGCATTTTCCAATACTTTCGGTGTGTGGAAACATAGAAAGACAAGAATAGCAATTCAAACGACTCAAGTTTGTTGAATTTGTTTTAAGGAAAATTTTCGAAATGCGATTTCCCTAATCGTTTTTACAATGCGACTTTAGACGCTTTCGAATGCTCAAAAATCTATTATCGAACACCTAGGACGCAGTCTGAATAATCAGGACTATCGTTCATACAAGAAAAAAAATGCTCCATATGTATTCCTAAAACAAAAGTAACTTTATTTTACGAAAGGTTCCAGTTTAAAACTGTAAATTGCACAGTAAAAAACTGCAAAATTAGCAATTTTACAGTTTAATACTGTAAAATTAGCAATTTTTACAGTTTGTTACTATAAATTAGCTTTATTATACTGTAAAAACGACATCTATTTCTTGCAGTGTATTGAATATGCCGAGGATTCTCTAGGAAGACATGTTTCGCAAAAAACCATCCATCCTCGAGCAATGAAAGTGCTCAAAATCGCCTTGAGAGAGGAGTAGAATTCCACAAAGCAAAATTTTGACTTATTTGGAACGCATCCATCGCGTAATTCGCGTTAGTCAAGACTTGATTGAATAATATTTTTCTTTAAAAAATACCTTTCGCTTTTTTGCATTTGAAACCTAATTTAATTTCATTATTCTTTTTTTTTCTAACTTACTTCCTAAATTATTTCTCAGAATTATTTCAATGATCATATGGAAATGTATGACATTTTTTTAATGGGCATTTGATTATCACGTAAGCAAATACTTCAATTAAATTTTATATTTTCTTTTAAAAAGCAACTACTGAGTTTATTTTTTGTTTAAATTAATTGTTTTAATTTTAAAATATTAGTTTTGAAGTATTTCATTGTAGTTTGCGAAAAAGAAGGATCATTAAATCACGCATTGACACTTCTTAAGTTATTCGTATAGTCAGACAAAAGTATCTCCAATTCAGTTGATCGTATTAAGACTATTAAAATATAGAATCCAATAGAAAAAGCCGAGATTATGTTTCTTTCTTTTTACATAATTAAATGGATATCCCAATATTGAGTCTCTGAAAGAATGAACGGATCCTGAATGCTAATGAAATATCTATGACTGCGTATAGAGATTCTACTAATTTATTCATTCGTTAAATCTATCGCATTATGCTAATTTTAAGCCACTGAAATAGTTGACTTTTTTTAACTTACTGGATTTGCTTCAACGATCGTTTGCTAGTTTCTGAGTTAAAATGTAAAGAGTTCCTGAAATTGTTTACATCTTTAAAAGAAGATGCAAATATTTTAATTAAAAGGATTTTCCAAAACGTTAGAATAAATCGAGATTGTTTGTGTTATACTTTTAACACATTTTGTACTTTAAATATTTATCTTATTATTTTGTACTTTTCAGTTTCCAAATTAAAGATTTAATCGCAAACTGTTGTTCTTAATATTTTTCGTAATAATCCGAATATTTAGGTGTTTAATTACTTTTTATTGATTTTGAAAATGAAAGATCTTCCCAAAAGAGTAATTATTTATTATGATATTTAACAGATTTTGCAAATGTAATATGTGTACCATATTTAAATATTTTAAATTAGTTAGTTCGGATTCGATTGCAGAATTTGAAAATGATGGAATTTTTAATGTTTTAATTTGCATTCCATATCGACGATTTAAAAATCTGAGATTGAAGCAAATAAAGACGACAATCTCTAAATTCGTTAAAGCTTCTGTTAGGGGTTACTTAAACGTGTTTACTACAGATGGTTAACTCGTTTTCCAAGCGCTATACTTTCAAGAGTATTGCGAACATAGCAATGAGATATACAGTGTACTCACTAAAATATCCCCCTTTCTACCCTGCAAAATTTTAGAACTGCTGCTGCTAAATTCCTAAAGTATTGTCTAGGTATATCAAAGTGTCCAAGCTTAACTAAATAAACCCGCTTACGGATCCACCTAAGTTAGAATTTCTATCTCAAAAACTGAAAGAGCTAGGGAAAAACAATGTTTTACACAAAGTTGAAGATAATCAGAGATTTAGTTAAAAATGACATTTTATGAACATCAATGAAAATAAGAAAAGGGTTAAAACGCATGTTTGTTTTTCCCTGATTTTATGAAAACATCCTTTATTCACAGTCATGTGTCGTCATGATACTTGAACAGAAGGAAAAATATTTTGTTTGGGTAACACGATACCGCACTTTCAAATACCGTAAAATGGGGTGTATAGGAACAGCGGGGTCAATCGGAACAAAACTTCCCGACCATATAAAGAAATTCTCCATAAATATTTTATTGGGTATTTTTAAGCCATTATTTTTTTTTAGAAAGGTAAGATCATACGAATTATGGGAAAAAAATACTTTTGTCAATCTGGCAACGCCACTGCCTTCTAAGGAGGGCTGCACGTGGAATTCTAGAAAACATCACGTCTTCATAGACTGCAAAACTTCATATGTAACTACAAAGCTTCTTATATTTTAAACCTAAGAGTGGTATCTTTCAATTATGCATGTATATGAACAACAGAATACCACATTAGAATTTACATTTTTATTAAAAATTGTGTCATAAAAAAGAAGAATTCTGAAAAATGCCATAGTAAAAAAATTTGCGGGGTGCATCGGAACACTTTGTTTTGTTTTTCCAACTCAAACTTATTTAAAGGAAACTGTTTGAGAAATTAAGATTAAAACTACAATTTTTCTAGTCAAGACAGGGACAAGGATTTTTTACTGTTTATACCTTCTTGTGATCAACTAGATCTTAGAATGACAGAAAGTTGCCGATTTAGAAAGATTTTTGCTCCAGGAGACTTCTTTTTACTTAAAATACATATGGGAAAGTCATACAGACTCTATGTGTCAAAAGTCCAGCACACGTGCAGTGATGCGAATTGAGAAAATCTTACAGGACAACCCCATAACCCAGAGATTTCAAGAAACTATAGAGAATAGGCAGCGTTCATCCCAAAAGATGTTATGAAAAAACATAAGCCAAGCCACAACTGCTATTTTTAATGACAAGTACATATTTATGGACGACATGAGTGACTTCAACTTATGTTAAATCTTCGTATTTCAATTCAAAATCATGTCTTAAAATAAATTTTAATTTTTCATAAGTTCAAAATTATTTTGAGTTTTGACAAATCATAAATTTTTACTGGTATATAAAAAAAAACTTTTTTTTTTGACAGTATCTATCTGTTCTTATTCTCCCCCGTCAATATTGTTCATGTTTGTGAGAGCCATTACAGGTTAAATTACAAAAAAATAACAATTTTAACATCTGTTCCGATTGACCCCTATAAGCGGGGTGATTCGGAACACCCCTAAATTCCTATATATATATAAATAATAACTGTTCAAAATGTTTTGTCTTTACTTGGAGTATCAAAAGCAAAGCAAGACCGAAGTCTTTACTCAAAAAATCGAATTGAAAAAAAATCTTTTAACTGCTTTTTTTACAATCAGAGCTGAAAAGTACCGATTCACCCCATTTTACGGTAACTATTTTGTTATGGCTTGTCTGCTTTTCCCCCTTCATTTTTAGTATTCTTTTTTTTTTTTTGCCCCATTGTAGAAACTCATGAAAAAGCGAATAAACACTTTAAGCTTCCTATTCTCTGCATTGATGGCTACAAGATGTATTTTTGTACGAAATCGATAATGCTCTACGACTTTGTTAATCACTTCTTCCTCTGTCTCGTTCCATTTCGATACAGAAATATTAACTCCTCAGTTTTCCACCACTGTTTCCTGTAGGCATTTTTTTTTTCAGTAGCGCATGCCCACTTTTACTGTACCTAGACACCAAATTTATGAATATAGTGCAGTTTTTTTTCTACTTTTACGCAATGCGTTAGTGCATTCCATCCGCAGGATGGAAGTTCATTACTTGAGTTGGTCAAAGCGTGAGGTGTGCAAATAAAGCGAAACTTCTTGTGTTTTTTTCCCCTTTTGACAGAAAAGGGACGTTAGGGATTGACGTATTTCCCTTTAACTGAATTCTGAATCACGTTATCATAAATGCAACATCTAAACTCAGTACGAGGCTACAAACAGTTATTGCAGTAGAATCAGAAAAGAAAATTTTAAATTTCAACGTGATAAATATCAGTATCGTCAAAGATTATTCACTGTGGTTTGGGGGAGGGGGTATACCATGACTTTCTTAATACTTTATCAAACATCATGAGTAATATCTCATTTTATAAAGAGTGCTTTCCTACAATTTAAAGCACAAGCATTTTCATAGCAAATTTGAACCAAGCAATACTGAGTTTTTCTTTTGAGAGAACATTAGTCTACCTTCAACAACCAACAAACTACTTAATAACTACTTTACTTCAATCCTTCTAAGGTAACTTTGCTCTAATGTCAAAGACAACAAAGCTCTCTCTCCGCTATTAATCTCTTTCTCCTGTTTCAAACGCAATACCCACCATTTTAAGATAAATTGAGCAGTTCATGGCTACGCACATTTTGCTGTCAAAGTTTGATTCCCACACTGCTTGCTAGAGAAGAGTCGCATTTCATTGACGATTACTAGTATTTCGTAGAAGAGAACAAAATTACATTAAGTCAACTTAAGACTAGCAAAATTTATCCTTTACTGCCTGAGTGAATCAAATCGTGAAATTTTAGTATTTTACAAATGTGCATGCATTTATTAAAACATAGTGAAATATGGCGCTAATTGAAAAGAGAAAAACATTTATTTTAAAATTCAAGAACAAACGATTAACTATAAATTTTATGTTAATGCTTTGCTTTATAGCATTTTGATTGCAAAATTTTCATAAATTATTTGTATACATATTTTTAAGCTAATGATATTTTTTATGGTTACTTTAATTTTTAAAAACTCTCACTACTCATGATTAAAGCATTTTCCTGGAAACAAAACCACCTGCTCCGAATTAGTTAGAATTACCTTTAATTTATATTAAACGGAAAAGAGGTGTTATTCTCGAGTAAAATTACTTTGTTAAAATGTTTAATTTACTTACTTATTTCACAAATTTTTCAGACGCGTTTCATTGAAAATAACAGTACAAAAATTAAAACATCTTGCATTAGAGGGTTACAAAAATTACTTCCGAAGAAGTACTTCAGTTGTGAAGAAAATGTAACATTAGGAAAGTTGAAAATATATTTGAAATTGATGTCAGTTACATTAGTTACAGTCTTAACCCTTTTGAGAGATGAAATCAGAAATTGAGCCCATTAATTTATTTCACGCAATAAATGAGATGTACTAAATTGTAAAGAAAAAAAGTTGATATTTCGGAAGTATTTTTTTATAATTTAAAATTATCTTCATTTGCTAGTGCTTAGTCCTTCTGTTGCTTAGCAATGAAAATATTCAGTTTTTCCCGCTTTGTACAATATATTGTCCAGAAATTACATAGTGAAATTGCAAAAATTTTAAATGAATGGATACTTTCATTGTTGATATATAATGTTTGTGGTTGAATTAAGAAAAGAAAAAAAAGAAAGAAAGCAAAATTTTGTAAGTTTTTTTTCTATTACAACAGATTTATACTTTGAAAATAAAAATCATTCCTTAGCATACATGTGTTCTGGCGATATTTTATCAAATTTGCTATTAACTTTTTCTTTGTACTTTTTTCTCACTTTAAACTAAATTTTAATCAAGTGGGAATTAGTTTAATTTATTGGTTTATGAAATTAAATTAAGGAGAAACAAAATATACATCTTTGAAAATTTACTGTACATTTAAATTCGTTTTACATAAGAAAACAATGAGCGGGATATAGTAAATATGTCTTAATTTAGAAAAGTATTCTTGCGTCTGTGCACTGTAAAGAATTAGCTGTTCTTTTTCAGTATAATACTGGCAGCAGAGGTAATAGTTTAAAACTGTAAAAGCAAATTAACAAACGGTAAAACTAGTTATTTTACAGTTTGTTACTGTGAAACTAGCAATTTTACAGTTTATTACTGTAAACTAGCAATTTTAGTTTACTACTGTAAAATTAGCAATTTTACTGCTTATTACTGCAAAATTACTGTAAAATTAACTGTATTATTCTGTAAAAACATCTTTTTTTTGCACTATCTTGTTCAAAGTGGACACTATGGTGCAATTACGTTGTTCTAAAAAATTTTAACTTTTTGCATTTCCTGTGAAGTTTTTTTTTTCTTTTATAACTCACTAAGAGCCTTTTTGTTAATTACACACGTGGAAGATAAATATTAAGGCCAAGCTAATTAAGAAGTGACGAAAAGGAAATATTGACCTTTAACATTATTAACTTCTCCACATTTTCTGCAGTATGAACTGCAATATTCAATGGTTTTATATTGCTGTTTTGAGTAAATACTGCGTTTTCATTTAAGAGTACTGCATAATCACCGGCTGGTTAAAGGTTTGAAGATTTTTCGTAGCAAAATTAATTATATTTCATAAAGTTATTTATCTTAAAATATTAATTTGATCTTATAACTTTGCACTTGATAGTTTCCTAGTATTCATTGGCTTAAAATCTTTTTTTTTTTTTTTTTTTTCGTTTCTAAGATGCGCAATGTAAATTGATTTTATAAGGAGGGATTTAACTTTCCGGAAAAAAAATGGCAACCATTATTATATTTATTATCGCTTTGTGCGTGCTTGGTAGCAATTGGAATCACTGTGCCTGACGAAACAGCTCCAATTGGAATGGTATAAGAAAGTGACTAAATATGAGTTATACTATGATGAAACGGAATAGCTGCTTCTACTTTTCTACATAAATTCTGCTACACTGTAAAAAAAAATGATGTTTTTACAGTATAATATAGCTAATTTAACAGTAACAAACTGTAAAAATTGGCAATTTAACAGTAATAAGCTGTAAAATTGCTCGTTTTATACTAATAAACAGTAAAATTGCTACTTTACAGTAATAAACTGTAAAATTGATAAATATTAGTTTATTACTGTGAATTTTACAGTATTAAACTGGAACCTCTGCTGCCAGTATTACTGTTTTTTTACAGTATAATTCAGCTAATTTCGTGGTAATAAACTAAAAGTATGGCTATAAAGTAAAATTGATGCTTTACAATGGTAAAGTGTAAAATTGCTAATTTTGCAGTTTATTTTTGTGCATGTTACAGTTTCAAACGTTCTTTGGTACAAGGAACATTTATTTTATAGGAATAAAAATTGATAATTGGCAAAGAATATTCAAATCTTTTACTATCACATCTTCTGTAATTGAACTTTACTGGTTTAACGCATGCTTCTTCTTTTGTAGTAAAAACAATAAATTCAGAATTATGGAGCTGTCTTCTGTACTCGTTAAATCCAGTACATTTTTTTTAAATACACTATGTATCAGTTTTCAAAAGCTAAGACAATAAACCACTCAAAATAGGATCTTCTTGAACATGCATTCTGAAAAGTACAATAAACTATTCATAAACATAAATATTTTATGTTCTCTCCACATATCTGTTGCAAAGTGCTTTGTGTAAAGGTTTTGAAATTGGCTTTAAAAATCTTCAGAAATCTCATATTTAGGTGACGCACATGTAAGAATAGATTTTATGCATTAAGAAATTGAAAATTTTTCTTACTATTTTTTAAGTAGAGAAAGGCTATAGCGTTAAATGTAGACCTGATTTTCGAAATAATTTAAACTCTGAAGTCTTAAAAATTGCTGTACAGGTTTCAAGAATAGAAAATTTAAGTGTAAACCATAGAAGTTTTTGCCAAATTGTAAAAAGCATATTTTATTATTTGTAACCAGAACACTATGAAATACTGCACTGTTTATTTGATCACTTTCAAATATTCATTTATTTTCACTGAAAATCACGTCATCAAAATGCAAACGTATTATAAGAGCTCTAATTTTATATTTTTACAATTTAAATGAATTGATGAATGACTTAAGAGCATATACCAGTCATAGCTATCCATAAGATATTTCTTAGCTAAATTTATCATTTGCAACAACTATCTCCAAAGAAGACAGGTTAAGAAATTTTATGTCCTACTATTTTCGGATCAATTAACCCATTTGTGCCTAGCGTCTTTTTAAAAGGACGCTTGCAAAATCCTCCATAAATATATCAAAAAGTATTTCATTTCAAATCAAATAGCTGATTATTATAATAAAGTGTTGTATTAATGTTAGTGAAATGTTCATCATTTTAAAATGTCAAAGAGCAAAAAGTAAGTTAAAATGTTTAATTTCCGATGATATGAAAAGTTTTTATGCTCAAATCTTACTTTATACACTTTTCTAAAACACGTGTTTTTCAATTTTTTTAAAATATTATTTTAGCGCAGTTTTATCTTCGATTTTGTAGCGTTCTATTTTTAGGACACTAGGCACGAGTGGGGACAGGTTTTTCACACGTGTTCCGCTCCTGAAAGCTTATGCATTACTTATCATTTTTGATGGTATATCATCATAAAATGCCGGAAATATGATGTTTCAGAAATAAGTTTTGAATAATGAATGGATTAAGAGTTAAGTTGATAGCATATATTTAACTACATTTAATTCATAAAATTTGTTTGCTTGTTCCTATTCATGAAAGCCAGGCTTTTCCCATGATTTACGATACTTTATCATCTCATAATAGTATAAATATTTGTTATGCATATTTTTTTCAAAAATAAAAATACTGAATAAACTTTTATTAATTGCAAATTTTAATTGTATTTAAATATCGTTTTTATTTTACCAATCATTACCAATCAAAGGAACTCTTATATAACTAATTAAGTGGTTATTTTTAAATAAAAGTATAATCTAAAAAAAATCAAATGTGATGGACCTCATTTCAGAGCTCTCGGAAAATAAGTACTATGACTTGTTTTTCGAAAACCCTTTTACGTCACCCGCGTTAATTGATAAATTAACAGAGAAAGAAATAGGTGCAACGGGAACTGTACAGGCAAACAAAACTGAAAACTGTCCACTTGAAGATATTAAATATTTTAAGAAAGAAGACGGAGGAAGTTACGATTTCCAAAACTCGAAAAATTTGAGTTTTGTTAGATGGAACGACAATAGCATCTAACCAATATAGTGTTACACCCATAGTTCAATCTAGACGATGGACAAATGCTGAAAAAATATTATTAATATAAACCAATCATTTATTGTTTCCCAGCATAATAAATTTATGGGTGGAACAGACCAAATGGATCAGAACTTAGCCCAATATCGCTGTTCTATTCGGTCAAAAAATGGTGGTGGTCACTGTTTCTGTTTGGCCTCAAAGATTCTGTGAAAAATGTATGACTCCTGTGCAGATTATGCCCTTCTTATGAAAACAAAATGGACCTTTTGCAGTTCAGAAGATAAATATGCCAAATTTAATTTGCTAAGTACAGCAAGAGAGCCAAAAACAGCGTGGCTATGGGAAATCCAAAGAAATTAACAGAGTGCCCAACGAAGCGAGATTTGACGGAAAAGATCATTTAATCGTAGTAAATTCAAAACAAATAAGATGTGCTTACTGCTGTAAGAAATCTACAAGAAAGTGCAATAAATGTTTAGTAGGATTGTACGCTAAATGCTTTGAAATCTTTCATACTAAGTAACTTTTACTTTAAAAAATGTAAGAAAGAAAAATACTCATGCTATTCTTTTTGTCATTCTGTAAGCTGATAATGTGAATTCTTTTTATGCAAATTTAAATTTTAAATGTTAAGGATTTATTTGAAGCACTCGTTAAACAGTCTGAGTTTAATCTTCTGGTTTCTTCATTTTTTTTATTTTTATTTATTATTTTTTTAATATTTAAATTTAAAGGGTGTTTTTTTTAGAGGTATAGAACTTTGAAATGGAATAAAACAAAGATGATTTTTTAAAATTAACATGAAATTTATTTTATTCGAAAGATAATCTTCTGGCATTTTAATTTAAACATGATTTCTGGTATATGACCGCCAAAGCTTGCTCGGACGTAGTCTAATCTGGAGGTCCAATTTTCGACTATTTTCCTCAACATTTGTGGTCGTATATCCGCAATAACGCGGCGAATGTTGTCCTCCAAGTGGTCAATCGTTGTGGGCTTATCGGCGTTGACTAGCGACTTCACATATCCCCACAGAAAATAGTCAAGCGACATTTAATCGCACGATCTTGAAGGCCAATTCACGGGCCCAAAACGTGAAACTGTGCGGTTAGCAAACGTATCCTTCAATAAATCAATTGTGACACGAGCTGTGTGACATGTTGCGCCATCTTGCTGAAACCACAGCTCCTGCACATCATAATTGTTCAACTGATGAACGAAAAAGTCAGTAATCATGGCTCTATAGCGGTCACCATTGACTGTAACGTTCTGGCCAGCATCGTTTTTAAAGAAGTACGGACCAATTACTCCACCAGTCCATAAAGCACACCAAACAGTCAGTTTTTCTGGATGTAACGGTGTCCCAACATACACTTAAATATTATCATCACTCCAAATACGGCAGTTTTGTTTATTGACGTATCCATTCAACCAAAAGTTAGCTTCATCGCTAAACAAAATTCGCTTATGAAAATCGGGATCAACGGCAATCTTGTTTTGGGCCCATTCACCTAATTCACGCCTTGCTAGGTGATCGTGTGGCTTCATGTTGAAATGCCAAACCAAACTAAACATAAATCACTTTACAGCTGACAGAATGGCCGCCAGTTAAAAAAGTTTTGCCAACTTAAAGTTCTATACCTCTAAAAAAAACACCCTCTATTTTGAATTACATTATTTTATTACAGTGGCCACCACTTATATGAATTGCTTTTGTTCAAAATAGTTTTTAGTCAGTAAAGCTGCTAATTTAATAGAGCTGGATTGTGTCCTCTCTTTAATGACTTGATTCATTTAAGCGGTTTATTCAATTAAAAACTGATTCAATAAAGCGGTGTTAGCTGTATTATGTTTTATTACACAAATTTTTATTTTTTTAATGTTTAATTTATGCAATTTTGTTATTAAGATGGTCGATTTTGGAAAATCTAGGGGTCGAAGTATTTGTAAAAACTTGTACCCTCTCGTGCCTAGCGTCCTAAAAATAGCACGGTTACATTATATCAAATAAAAATTTTAATTATGGTTCAGGATTTTTTTAAATATTTTTCCAGTTCATTTAGTACCTATACACACACATGTTATAAGCCAATTATGGTTTAAAAGCTCGGAGTTAAGCATTAATGGGTTAAACACTGCAGTATTTGGTAGTATTCTGGTCATGAGAAATAAAATATGTTCTAAAAGTTTCTGTTGCACTAGTAAAAACATCTAACATCAATATGTACACATGATTGACATTATTTCATTCAAACTTTGCTTACTTAGTACACTCTCCAGAGTATACAATCATGCTTTCGCGTGGCAGAGTCTAGAGTGCCAAAAAGAAGCTTAATAGGGTAGACCGGGGGATATCCGCCGCCCGGGCATTGCCGCCACCCCTGATATTCTAGTCAAGGACACCGGTTAGGCGACCCGACAAGCTCCTGACTTTTATCGAACGATACTACAACTAATGCCCCGAGTGGACGGTAGCCATTGCTCAGGTTTTTTGGTTTTTATTGTGACAAACATTGTTTTGAAGAAGTTTGATCTTATTTTTCCACTTTGAATAAGCTGAGGTATGTACCTTTAGATGTTACAATGGCCCCATTTGCTATGAATAATCTTAAGCTACATATTTTAGCCTACATTTTAATCAACAATATTGATCACTTCCATTTGTTTTTATGTCGTTAAATCTACGTTTTTTTCCATGTTGTCCAAACGGGGTTATTACGCCACCCTTCCGGGGGGATGCCGCCATGATAGCGGCATTACTCCCGGGCGCGTCTTTCCACTGTATTCATCAAAAACAATTTTTTAAAGCAGCTAACATGCGCAAAAGTAAACTGAGCTTGATAAAAACTTTCGTTTAAAAATTTTCGAGGGATATAAGAGATATAAACTCTTTCCAAAATAGTGAAAAAAAAAAAAAAAACTCGTCCAAAAAGCATGCAAAGAATGCCATTTTTTATATTATTTTGAAGAGTTACACAATTTTTTCGTTTATTTTCTAGATGCCTAGAGTTCATAAAAGGTTTACCGATAAGGCTAAATGGTCTGAGCAAGATTTAAAAGCAGCTTTGCAACATGTGTCTGAAGGTAAATCAGTGAAAAGTGTTGTTGCACATTTCAATATTCCACGATCGACTCTTCGTGATAGAATAAAAAATAAAAAAACATCGACTCCTACCATGGGCAGAAACCCAGTTTTTAACAGAGAACAAGAAGAAATATTGAAAGACAAAGTTTTTACAATGGCAAACCTATTTTTTTGGAATTACAATTACAGAATTGAGACGTATGGCATTTGAAAAGGCAGAAGACTTAAATATCAAACACAATTTTAATCGCACAACAAGAATGGCCGGAGAGAATTGGGTGAGTAGATTTTGGAAAAGAAACCCTACGATTTTTGCAAAAAGCATGAACAGGGTAATGGGTTTTAATAAAGAAGTTGATAATGTTCAACTTCGTGCCATATGCCATGAATATGGAACCAACGAACTGTGGTACAGATGCACTTGTTGTAGCAAGTGGGTTCATTCAGAATGTAGCGCTGCTGAAACAGCTGACAACTTCATTTGTGATTTTTGTAAATTTTAAGAAATCAGATCAATTTTAAATACACTGTTTTTTCACTCGTATAACCTAATAACATCACTTCTTTTGCTTTTCAGTTCCTATATTATTTTACTATATGCATGTAAGATTTTCAATAAATCTTCCTTCTTAGTATTTTTGTCACATTGGCTAGTGGTGTCATTACCCCAGCTCCCTGGGTAATGCCGCCACAGTGCAGAGGTTAGTAAGTTACTTTTTTGTGACTATTTCCTTTTAAGATTTATAGATGACAAATTTTTTATACATTCTTAAGATTGCGTACTATGTTCCAAAAATTTATCTAGCTCATTATTACGATTTTTGATGGTGATAAATATTGAAGTTCCTTAAGGTGGCGGCATTTCCCGGTCTACCCTAAATCATTAACATACCACATAACCATAAGACATGGACGCTAACGATTTCTTGCATGTTTAAAATCCATCGGCTAAAAAATTTGTCACTGAATATAAAGGAGCCATGTTTTGACTATATTGGGTCAATATACCCAAAATTTATAATATGTATTTTTCTCTTAAATTGCTCGATCTCTATTCCCCGCAAAAAATAAATGCTGTTTTTACAATATAATACATCTAATTTTATAGATATTTTGTGGTAATAAACTGTAAAATTGCTAATTTTACAGTAATCAACTGTAAAATTGTTAGTTTGCACATACAGTAATAAATTGTAAAATTGCTCGTTTCACAATTTATTACTCTGCATTTTACAGTTTTAAACTGGAATCTCTGCTGCCAGTATTACGTTGTTGTTTTGACAGTATAATACAGTAATTTTATGGTAAAAAAACTGTAAAATTTCAAACTTTAGAGTAATAAACTGTAAAATTGCTAGTTTTACAGTAATAAACTGTGAAATAACTAGTTTTACAGTATATTACTGCGCTTTTACAGATTTAAACTAGAACCTCTGCTGCCAGTAGTATACTGTAAAAACAACAGTTTATTTTTCGCAGTGTAGAACTGTGGGAAAAATTAGTGATTATTTTTGTAAGCAAACGTATTCCCAAGCTTATATTAGAAAATATTTTAAAAAAATTTTACGTAGGGAAAAACCGGGAGAAATGGGATTGCTGCATTTACAGGCTGAAATGAAATACGAAAAATTATTTCTAGCTTGCTCAGTATGATTTTAAGAAGTAAATTTTATCGAGCACGTTCAAGAGAAACTCTTGGCAGCCAATAATTTACCTGTCAGTAACGATTCTGGGGCTGTATTTGGAATTACAAGAGAAGTGGGCAGCAATGTTTCAACAATATTCTATTCAGCATCAGTAGACGATGTAAAATCTACACAGAAGTTAGAGAAGTTCATATCGTCTACTAAAGGTTAGATATTTCTTTCAGAAAATCTGCCACATAAATGTTTTGAACTTTTAATGTATTGTGCTCTACGCTAATTTTTCAATAAAGTTTACATTTACACTTTTAATTTCTTTTTTGGGAAGTGTTGTTTAAATTATCTATATATTTACGTCTCGGGGATCTTATGGCTTTAATTGCATTGATTTAGAATACTTTTGCAACATTATACATAAAAACAGTCTTATGCTTAGTTTTTACATACCAGTGTATTTTTCTGGAAAAAGACTCACTGTACAAAAAATTTAATTTTATATTTAAACTGACTTTTTTTGAAAAAATGCACTATGCTTTCTTCTACTAGTACTACCTATAAAAAACATTCTATGTTTTGTCGTTTTATAAAAACTAAGTTCAAAATAAACTATATGAGCCACTCGAAACGTAAAGCTATCGCATGTTTATAAATACGTTACTTTATTTTCAAAGTGTCTAACCAAACTTTGAAAGAAATAGAAATTCCTTCCTGCGTCATAAAAAGGAGACAAAGCCGAAAATTTAGAAACTTTTGCTTCATTTTTTCTTTGATAGTCTATTCTTTTCCCGAAAAATACTTTGTAAACACATCTTTTGTGCTTTTAAAACTTTTTTTCTTCAATTGAATTCTGTGATGCAAATAAGATCGGTGTTTTATCAAAGACCGGGTGGGGATATTAATAATTTAATTTGCTTCACGTAAGTAGCATGTGTTTATGAGTTAAAAAATATTTCAAAGCAATACACAATGACTGGTAAGTGAAAATAATTCACGTCAAAGAAATTTTAAGGACTAAAGGTGCTTATTTTAAGAATAAAAAAATATTCAGAGTGGAGTTAGGAGGTCAAGTGATTCTAATATTCATAGAAATCATAAATGATTTTGCGTTTTAATTTTAATTACTAATTCAATGTAAATAAAATGAAAACCCAAAATCATTTATTATTCAATACGCATTAAGACATGTTTTGTGGCATTGTATCTGGAGAAAAGAAATTTACGCTGTTAAATAAACGAAAGAAAACACTTTCTTTTAATCACTTTTCTAAGTATTCGTTTCTGTTAAAAAAAAGAGAGAAAACACTTTATTTTAACAACTTTTCTAAGTATTATTCGTGATGCACACTACCAAAAAATGGATAGTACTGTTGGAATAGTATTGGATAGTAATATGCAAGAGAATTTCGGCCATTTTGGAAGTGTTTTGCTCATTTTCGCTCTTTGACCAAATACGAAGGATTTTCGGAACTTACCACTCGACACGTGACTAGCTGCAGAATCAAACTGCAATTTCAACCTGACGGTATGACTCTCTTATTTGTCCCTATAAATAAATGATTGAGCAAACAGAAGTAGTTTCTAAGCGTGCCATTCTTTGGTGCCATAGCGTAAAGGAGAAACCGATTTGGTACATTTGGTGCGATAGGAATCCGACACAAAAAACATACGCACTATAAAATGCTAATAATGGTTTGACGATGTGTTTCCCATTTCGACTAATATTAATCACTGACATGGATGTGTACTGTCTCGTGCAAAAGGGAGGGATGAAGTTTAAAGGGATTTCGGGCATACACTGTTAAAAGTTTTCCTGAAATTTTACGGTAAAAGTTACTGGCATCCATGTTGCCAGTAACTTTCACCGTAAAATCCAATTTTACTGTAAAATTTTACGGTAGAGAAAAGTAGAGTTAAAAAATGCAAAAAGCTAGGATCGAACCCATGACGCAGTTATCGCACTTCGCTTCTCTATCCACTGTACTGAGTAGACCACACATGGCGAACAGAAATTGAGTATTATGTGCTTCGCTCAGTAAGTCACGTGGTTTATCAACTGGCGCTGTAATCGTTTATTTTTTATGGTACAATTTACTGTAAATATTTTCGTTACTGTAAATGCAACATTTTACAGTAATATTTACCATAAAAGTTTCCTGAATTTTTAACAGTGTAGAGCAAACATCCAATTGAGAAAATGCAGAAATGCTATCCAAACGTCAATATTTAGCAGGTTTTGTTACATTTTCACTTGAAAATCTAAAAAAGTAGATGGTATAGTACGCAATGAAATACTATTTTTTACTTTTTTGGGGGGTGAATATTTTATAAAAGTTTCGTTGACATAATTGAATCGATAATAGTCGCTGTTCATAAATGATTTATCATACCCCAGAAGGCTACAAATACCGTGTAACATTGAAATAAGTGCATAAGACTGATTTATTCTCTTTATTGGAGTACTTCCCCTCCCGTTTCTTTTTAAAGCAGCATTGGCAACTGAGAACTTGGGCTGCTAGATGATTATGCAGTGGATTCCTGATTATTGATGGAATAGGGTAGTACGGTAACAGTGGATAGGCGAATCCCGTGGATCTTCTAAATAATAGGTAAAAAACGATACTATTGTATACAATAGCTAAACATGTCAGTAACATTCACGCATGCATTTAATTAATAGCTAAAAACGATAGCATTGAACGTAAAAAAAATATATACAAAAACTAAAGACTAGCAATAACAACACGCTCATAAGTTACGAAAACATTTAATGACTCTAATATTAGTACCGTAAAATGGGGTTAATCGGAACACTTTTCAGCTTTGGTTGTAAAAAAAGCAGTTAAAAGATTTTTTTAATTTGATTTTTTGGGTAAAAACTTCGGTCTTGCTTTACTTTTGATATTCCAAGCAAAGACAAAACATTTTGAACAAGTATTATTAAAATATATAGGAAATTATGGGTGTTCCGAATCAACCCGCTGATAGGGGTCAATCGAAACACATGTTAAAATTTTTATTTTTTTCAATTTAACCTGTAATAGGTCTCACAAACATAAGTAATATTTATGGGGGAGAATAAGAACAGATAATTACTGTCAAATAAATGTACAATTTCAATACCAGAAAACGTTTATCATTTGTCAAAATTCAACATAATTTTGAACTTGTGAAAAATGAAAAGTAATTTTGAGAAATGCTTTTGAATTGAAATACAAAGATTTATCATGAATAGAAATCACCCATGTTGTCCACAAATATGTACTTGTCCTTAAAATTAGCAATTGTGACTTGTCCTAAGTTTTTTCATAACATCTCCTAGGATGAACTCTGCCTTTTCTTTAGTTTCTTAAAATCTCTGGGTTTCGGGGATTGTCCTGAAAGATTTTTTCGCTTATTCATCACTGTCTGTGTGCTGGACTTTTACTGCATAAAGTCTATGTGACTTCCCCCCTCGTATTTTAGGTAAAAAGAAGTCTCCTGAAGAGAAAATCTTTTGAAATCTGCAACTTTTTGTCATTCTAAGATCTGGTTGCTCACAAGAAGGGATAAACAGTAATAAATCCTTGTCCTTGTCTTGATTGGAAGAATTAGGGTTATAATCTTGATTTTTCAAACATTTTCCTTCAAATAAGTTTGAATTGGAACAACAGAACTAAATGTTCCGATTCACTCCGCAAATTTTTTTCCTATGGCATTTTTCAGAATTCTTCATTTTTATGACACAATTTATAAAAAATGTAAACTCTAATGTGGTATTCTGTTGTTCAGATACATGTATAATTGAAACATACCACTCTTAGTTTTTAAACATAAGATGGTTTGTTCTTTCATATGAAGTTTTGCAGTCTACACTGTTAAAAAAAACCTGAATTTTCAGGAAGTTTTTTTTCTGATTTTAACAGAAAATTTCTGTTTTCGCTTCAAAACGTATCTTTTCCTTAAAGGAACAGACATATTCCGTGAATTACCGATCATTTTTTCCCCGCGCCAGGAACTTGGAAACTTGGACGCTTGCCAAAACATATATCGTTCGAATGTAGTGAGAAACCGATAGTGTTGTGAAGCCATTTTGCTTCAAAATTTGAGATTGCAAGGATTGGAAAACTTAAGCTGGATTTATAGCGTTCCCCCAATTATTTTGTGCCGTTAGAAGACTTGTGAAAAAATGATCTTTTCACGCTCCTGGAAGTCATTCTATTCCTGGAAGGATTCTATATGCCGCGTTGGATACAAGACGCATCCGCCGAGTTTCCCTTGTCCGACATTTTAAAGAAGATTTAGTTTATCAGTCCATAATTCATCGCAATGCATTCACGCAAAATGGGCAACAAAAGGGTGTGTGAGTATATTTTAAAATCCATACCCCCTTTTGTTGTTTTTTTTTGTAAGTCGTCTATTAGAGAGAAGATTTTCGTCCAGGAAGAGGTAAGGCTCTTGCCCCATCAATTTCTATCATGTTTTTATTTTTGTTATTATTATTTTTAATTTAATTTGAGTCTAGACTTAATAGTTTGTTATTTCATGATGTGAACTGATAGACATTTAAGAGTTACATATATAAACCAACTATGAGTGCTGAGGGTTAGTAAAATGATTTTTGTAATTTTCCACAACGATTAAAAAACTTAGTCTCAAAACTAAGCTTTTTTAATACGCTTTTATTAGTTTCACATGTCGGTTTGTTTGTATGCATGTATGTAACTCTAAATGAAAGATCAATTCACGTTCTTTGCAAATATTAAAAGTAATATGTTTAATACTGTTAACACTAAAAGCTGAAGTATATATTACATGTTGATGTATTATAAGTGCATCTAAAAGCGTATTTTTTAGTTTTTTTAAACCAGTTTAAAGATTATTCTTTGGAAGCGATTTCATTAAAAACAAAAACTATCGTCAATTTTCAGAGTCCATTTCTTAAAGTGTTGATCACTATGAATACCATAACGTAAATGTATGAAAATAGAGGAAATCAGTGAAAATACAGGATTTTTTTTAAAGGAACCACGAATGTTTCAAATTCAGAAAAAAGGAAAAAAAAAACTTTCGGAAGAACTTAATTTGTATTCAAACTTAAGAGAAAATATTAAAAAAAATGCACCTTGTTAATACTTCTTAATGTTTTGAAGTTGTGCGCTCAGAAATACTATGCATTGATCATTCCACCTTCAAAATATTTGAGTATTTTATGCGAGAATTGATGTAATCTTTACAAAAAAAAAAATCATGTTATTTTAATGAACTAAAATTTTTAATGAAAAAAAAAAAAACAATTCTGGTATTGCTAAAGTATTTTTTTAAAGGCAAGATATTTGAGAGTTTGAATTGTATATATTTATATATAATATATATATATATATATATATATATATATATATATATATATATATATATATATATATATATATATTTGTGTGTGTATGTATGTATATATAAGTGTAAGCGTCTAGGTATAAGCCTATAACGTATAAGCGGGGAAGCGAGAAAATGAAGAACGGAGAATTAAGAAACGAAAAAATGAGGAACGGAAAAATGATGAACTGACATTTCTCAAAATCACGGAAATATAATTAACGAAACGGAAACACTCCGGCAACTCAGCTGCCGTATATTTTTTCGTTATTTTCAGGACATTTTTTTAACAGTGTATGAAAATGTGATGTTTTCTAGCATTCCACGTGCAGCCTTCCTTAGAAGCCAGTAGCGTTGCCAGATTAACAAAAGTAATTTTTTCCTACTTCCTATGATCTTACCTTTCTAAAAAAAAAATTCACGACGAAAAATATCCAATATTATATTTATGAAGAATGTCTTTGTACGGTCAAGAAGTTTTGTTCCGATTGACCCCGCTGTTCCTATACACCCCATTTTACGGTACATATCTTAAACTTTTACAAATTATACGGTTAGTTGTTTTTGCTTTTTATTTTAAAACTCTTTTTTATTTGTGATTGATGTTTTGTATGCAACATCTTGTCTCAAAGCGATGTATCATCTTTTCTAAAAATAGCATAGAAAGGACGTAAAGTTAAAACGGCTGCGTTTTTCAGCTAGTCATCACAATGGAGAAAACGAAATAAAAGTATGAAAAACCGGCGGATAGTCCGAGTAGCGGCTAATCCGATGGCGGATAATAGAGAGCTAGAAAATTTTATCTTATTTCAAGCGTATGTAGCACGAACAATGTTACTTAAACTACAAAATCTCGACTCAAAAACTAATTGTCTTCAGTGTTATGTTGAGTTCCTTGTTTTTCGGACTCGTCTGTTAATTAAAAGTTTTATATTTTCCTCATGCTGCTTGAAACGTATTTATAGTGCTTGACATCTTTTGTTCTTCAAAATGTCTTTCCTAACCAATTTTACGAGAGAAAAATTTCCTGGGGGTTTAAGCAGATAGTTTAATATATTTTATTGGTTCTTCTTTGAGCTATTATGGAACGAACCATTTGTTTCGTAATTAATCATTTATTAAGTTATTTCAATAAATTAATATAAAGTAACGCTTTAAAAATATTCAACTCTTACTAAAACAATACAATAAACGCTGAACAATAAAACAACTTTCCTGGTCAAAAGCAGAAATCACTCCCAAAAATGGACAAAATGAACTCTAGAATAATATTTTTCCAATTCTAAACATTTTCAAAACTTGTTTCAAAGAGACCATAATATCCTCTGATCTGAGCAATATATTATTTTTATGAAACATTTTTATAAATAAATCTCATCTACGACAAAAATTGCTTCTTTCAAGAGGTTAAGTTTGTGGGCGAACTTTCTATTTTCTTTTCTAAACTTTCAATAGTTCGATCAGATAAGAGTCTTACAGGAACAAATTAAAATTGGGCTTTTCTACTTAAAATCTCTAAGTTTTGCAACAAGAACATAAGGGATATTTTACAAATCTCCTGGATTTATAAGGTAAGAGATTTAAAGGGTAAGGTAAGAGATTCTTAAGGTAAGAGAAAATAAAGTGACTCTAGCAAAACCTACCAACACATTACTTAAACTCAAATCATCTATTGATCTACTTTGTTTCAACTAAGGGATTTTATTGAATGCGTTGTAGACGTTTTTTTTAATGTAATGTACTTTTTAAAAATGGGAATTGAATCCATAAGAAACGTGGATACGTGTGGGCATTTACGGCATGTAATGTGTCTTGGTAGTCTTGAATTAAGTTTTATATATTTATGCATAAAATACATAAAGACTGAGACGTACTTGATATTATGAGATGCATTTATTTTCGCAACTGAGTTACAAGGACTTCGCAAATGAGTTACGGAGCTAAGGCAGAGTTATGTGCAATAAACCGGCATCCCTGTGACCCTGTGACGAAATCAGAAGTTTCGTCTTTGTGATGGACTTATCAGTCTGGATTAGACAGAGCTGGAGGCAGTACCAACAAACTAGTATCTAAAATTAGTTTAACGCGCAACTGAGAGACAGCAGTATCGGTGTAGTTCAACTCGTTCATTGAAGACACTGTCTTATCCACGCTGTTAAGTCTGTAACAAGGACGAAACTATATATTGCATGTAGTTCTGCCTTAGTCTTGGCTTAAGGGAGCTAGTTTACATACTTTGCCTTCATTTTTTTTATCCTACTTTTCTGCTGATTTCATAATAATGATGGTAAGTAATATAAATTAATTAAAAATGAAGGCGTAACTATTTTAATAGTATTAAACTCGTAAATGATTAAATTCAAATTTAGTAACTAAGAAACATTTTTGACTAATTCATGACTTATTATTTTTTTATTATTATTATTATAATTATTATTATTTTAATCTCGCCCTCGTTTCCGCTCTGCTTCAACTCATCATATTCTGGAATATATTGGCAACCTTGCCCAGCTGCTGTAGAGTGAGGGGAACACGGACTATTGTAACTATTTTTGAGATATGGTATAAGGATTTTGGTGTAGGTGCCCTAGACCAAGGGGAGATGAAAATACAATAGATTCCTTTTTTTTTTAAGTAATAGAAGTAAACGTTACAGATTAGGAAAAATTGCGTATGTGAGCCTTTATGTCTGTTGATCAGGAAATCATTTTGTATGGGCTTTCACTATGAGTAGCTTTTGAGCGAGTCTTACAATGCACTTCAAGCAATTGTTATTTGAAATCTCAAAACCTGTCTGTCTCATATTTACTTTTCAATTCAGCACTTCTATTCAGATTTAAACAAAGGTAGTTAAGATTTAGACTATACTGGGAAAACAGAGTCCCGTATAACTGTTGATCAAGCAGGGGGCTTTGCTTCAGACAGAAGGAGCATGAAAGGACTTCCTCTGTCAAATTAATTTCATTATTTAAGTTTATTTTTGTGCACTTTCCTGTTATTTCTGGATAGCACAACATGTCACGGAAAAAGTCAGCGCTATTAACATTACGACCGTTCCGGTCGTCCAAATGTTTCGCTGCGAAACTGGTTTTCAGAATCCCGTTGCCATGATAGCAAGCCGAATAATCGGCTTCCGTCACCGTTCTAGAATGCTGGATGTCGTCGACGCCAATAGCCGTCCGATTTTTTGGTGGCGACTTCACTGGCTCTCGCCAGAAGCGGGCTCTCATAATCAGTGGGGGAATGGCGTCACGTGACTTTCGGACGGAGCGAATGCAAATGCTCGAAAATTTTCACCTCCGACCGTCTCGCCCGTAAAACCACGGAATGGTAGTAATGTAAATAACCCTTTAGCGGGACGAAACGGTGATCATAGTCACAAAGTGACAGCATTTTGACACCACACCCAGTGCCAGTTATAATACATTTGTAACATGATTCATGTACTTACCTGCGATGTCGCCCCAACAATTAATTAATGTCTTGTCATATTGTGATATCATGACGATAGCAACTTATTGATAACTTTACAATGGCGTTTCGTAGCCGTCACGCAGCGTTGACCTATATTTGGTACGTTATAAACAACTTTCCCATAAGGCTCCCATTGTAGTCACTCTCTCATAAGGGCTTACAGATTGTTAACAGGTAAAGTTCATGGCTTTTTAAATCTGATAAATCGACAATGTTGGAAGAGAAAATAATTCCTCAAAAAAATTAAATCACTACTGGCACAGGGCATTTTAAATGTACTGTTACTACATAAAATGTCAAAAATATAAGTTCCTTTCATGGTTTAGTTGCGAATCTCATTGCACGTACTGCATTACGGTCAAAAGTACTTAAACGCAAAAGAAAATAAACTTTGCTGTTTATGTATGTGTATTTATTATTATACGTTTTTTTTTTTTTTTTTGTCTGAGGAAAAAAAAAAGTTATTTAAAGTTGGAAATGTGTCGTCCTTGTACATATATTGTCTGTTTTTGCACCCAAACTAAATTAAGAAAGTCGGGTTTTTTTATCTTTAAACCCATAGTTGAATTTGCTAAGTTAAAAATTATCTATACACATCGTCATTTCTTTGCTTTGAACTTGATTCATAATTTCCACTCGTAAAATTTGTGCCTTCATCATATCTGCATCCTGCAATAGAATAGTCTCTTACTTAGGAGATTAACTCGTTTTTTTTTTTCATTCATTGCCATTTGTCAAAAAATAAAAATAAGTCTCATAATACCTATTTTATCCCTTTCCGAGTCTTCATTGCGTGGTTAAAATCTCGGTATTGCTCAAGAACTCAATTTCTAATCTGCTTTTCGGTTTATTTTTTACGACATCGGTGTTTGTCTGAATGACTCTTCAAGAGGAAATATTGTGGATACATTTCTTTGACCTTTCAGAGAAAAAGAGCTTAGTGCTGAGAAATATAAAGAGATAAAACTTTTCTCTAACTTTCCCTATTGCTGCGAATAGATGAAGCATAAAAATGGATAGAGAGAGTAAAAGAATGCAAGACACTAGAAGTGATTTTCATCTTAAGGAATTTGCTCGCGCAAAATCTTTCCAGGGAAAAAAGTGTTCTTTCTTTGACAAGAAATAAGCCGGTAAACAAGTGTAAAAACACAGAAGAAATATCCTGTTTTAAACTTAACTTTCATATGTATTGCATTGAGAGGGAAACTGAATTCTTTGTTTTGCTTGTGGTGTATGTTTAATAGACTAAATTTAAGCATTTAAAACTTATTTAGGCAGTTTTTAAACAGAAATGGGAATAAAAGAGTACAATGTCAAACAAGCACTTTTTCGAAACATTTTTGTTGTCATGTATTTTGAAAGTACAAGAAATGAATTTTCAATTGGGAAAAATCTCATCTACTCACATACACGAGGTACCACGAATTTCTTAGCAAATGTTTTGCTGAAGAAAAAGGCTGTCATTCACCGATATTAAACGTGTTGCTTTCCGAAGACTTATCAAGTACGTGAAGACAACTCAAAAAACAAGACCTTTATACTTGTTTTTAAAGACCCTTCCTGTGACATGTTTGATAGAGATCAAGATTCCTGTGTCTTGGGTTCGATTTTGAATCCGGACTGTACTCTGTATGTTATTGTCTAATGCAGGGGTGGCCAACCCGCGGCACGCGTGCCACAATGTAGCACGGCAGAGTAGTGACAGTGGCACGCGAAGACATTTTGAAAAAAATCCAAAATTGAGGGGAAAATGTCGATCTCAAAGATATTGATAAAAACTAAAACCCTTGAACTGACAAATAAAATTTTATCAGGACGATTAAGTGTCAGGAGGCTGGCTTACAAATTGTCTTAACTACAATATTGCAAAGTACTTAGCGTTTGCATCCAACGAAAGCTGTGACGCTACAGACAATGCTTTTGTAAAGCATATTTCTACTTGACACCAATGAAACTTTCAATGCTGCAGAATGGATTCTTGATCTGTAATAGTTTCAGCTACAGGTGATGAATTTTTTTTAAAAAGTTAACTCTGAAAGTAAAATTAAGAAACCCGATTGGACAAAATTCGGTAGGGTTGCACTAATGAAGATCCTTAAATTGTTTTCGTTACATCACTTGAAAATAATTTGGGAAAAAAACTTCAAAAGTATCATCGAATTATTTATCACAAACTCCTTGCCAAAGAATGAGACTTTTTCTCTGCTGGTGACCCTGTAGAGTTCACTGTATTAACAAACTACGAATTAGAGCTCTGAATGTTTTGTGAACTTTTCCCAAGAGAAAGTGGAGAGCACGGCAAGTTGCCCCTTCTTCATTGAAATGTGCAATAACTGTCCAAAGAAAAAATACTCATACGATTTCAGAATTTTAGGGAGTGTGTTTTTTAAAACGTCTGGAAGGAAAGCAATGAGGACTTGCTACTTAGGAGTGAAGAATAGCAAATGAATTTAGCTATATCATCTCTTATTATCCGGCGTTTAAGTAATTTAAATTTAAGATAGTACAAAAAAGTTTCCTAAACCAGTATAGGCCATCTACATTCGTTTATGATGAAACTTCAGTTTCTTTCTCTCTACTTCGCAGAAAAAAAGAATAAAACATTAAATTTAATACTGAAATTATCAACCTAAATTTACTAACTTTCCAATGATATGTAGAGAAATTTTTGCACCTATTTTAACCCATTTAATCCCAGTAGCCTAAAAACGAGACGCTTGTTAGTTATTGCATACAAAACCCTGTAATGGGTATATCATTTTACTAAAGCTGTTCTTCACCAGTTCAATGGCCCTTCTTCCTGAGAAAACCAGTTAGAGCCACTATTTGGACATCAGAGTTTATTTATTGACAGCTATTTTCAGACAAATCAGTCAAGCAACGATCCAGCATGGATAGCCGCAGAAAGTTAAGTGTTTTTTGCGAGCTTTTTTTTCATAAAATTAAAATATTTTAAAATGATTTGCTTAAAATTGATCACAGATGCCTTCTGTAATGTTATTTTACAAAAGTGAAGTCAAGTAAGGTTGTATTTTGCTCACATATCTGCAAAATATCCCATAAACCGGACATTAAATAATTTAATGTGGCAACGGCGATCTATTTTACGTCTAAAATGTATGTAAACCATTCCAAGTAAGAGTTTTAAGCAGATAAAAATTGAAAAAACTTGTTAAAAAAAACTTGGGCATAAATGGGTTAGGTATACATTCAGTGTTAGGTTTGATGGTTTTCAGGATCATAAAAAAATACGATCTTTTCAAATTATTTGTCTATTTCTCTGCAAGACACGACTTGTTACCCTTCTGAAATCCAAATCAGAATTACTGACCTTTTGCATTGGTAATCAAATATGAGAGATTACTTCAACAGAAAGTCATTAACGTTATATAGAAATTTGGAAATTTGTACCAACAAAATTTTTTCATTTAAACACTTTAGCCGTCTGATGCTGTTGTAGTGATGCTGTTGGTTCACGATACGCTTCTAAACAAATTTCTTTTTATTATTAATGCAGAAAAATCTAAATACCGTTGAATATTAATTGATAGCACTTAAAATAATCAAACTTCTTAGGATTCTCAAGAACTAATCCTAAAATTAAAGACTTGGTAAAAAAGATACAGACTCATAAACCACATTAAGTACAAACTGTTTAATTTTTAGAATAGAATGTTTGATATTATTTGTTTCTTTTTTTAAGCATAAACCGACTGACAGAACTTATAAAAGTGTTCATTAATGACAACTCTTAAGTTCGGACTTGTTTTATCTTTATTGTCATTTAGATTTCAATTGCTCAGATTTACGAGAAAAAATGTTTCATTTGAGCAGGAATTACATAATCAGCCAACCTAAAATCTATTTTTAACTTTTTAAAATGGTTCAGTTTGTTGGAAAAGTATAATGTGGCACGCTGAGCTTCTTCTCTTCAGATAGTGGCACTCTCCCTAAAAAGGTTGGCTACCGCTGGTCTAATGTATCATTTTTTCCTTGTAGTTTCAAAGTTACTTTAGGCTGCAGGTGTTCATAGATTACTTAGAAAACATTACTGTATGCACTGTTTTACGTTATATAATTACACTAGATCATACTGTTAACGCAAAAATGTCTAAGTTGCATACAAAAATGAAATAATATTTGTTCTTAGTTTACTTTTTTGATTTTCCAACACTTCCTATGTAGGCGATATTAGGCACACCCTGTAAGCGGTATTAGGAATATATATATCAGAAACTAAAAACTGAATTCGGCATTTTTTTATCAACATATCCAGCATGCGTCGGCCACCTTATCTAGTGGTCAGATAAGTTTGACTCAGATGGTGTGGTGTCGGGTTCGAATCCTGGCTTGGGCATATGTACTTTCTCTCCATTGTTTTTGTCTTTCCTTTGTATGAATGTGTTGTTATGCTGTGAATGAATACCCATCCTATAAACGAGTCTCTGTGGCATCGGTGTGTACAGTGGTAGTCGGACTGAGGGGAGCAGTGCTCCCCAAATTGCCAGCTTAGCTGGCACAAAACAACAAGCACAACAACATATTCAGCATGCTGATGATTTTAAAATTGAATTGCGTGAATATCTGAAGACATAATTTCACAACAAGTTCAGACCAATTTTATACTTATATACGAAATAGTTATACATTTGTGACGTAAATTACCTTGAGTAAATGATAGTTTCGTGTCCCCTGCCTTATTTGTGTTATTGAGAGAGCACTTCTATAACACAAAATCACATTGACAACAACTTACGTCAATGTGATATTAGTGTTCAGCGAGGTAAATTCCTTCAGAATTGGGAGCTTTCCTTTAGGATGCAACTAGCTGGAACTTGCTTGGTAATTCAAAAATCTGAACTTTTTAAGCGCAATTTTTCGAAAAATAGCCTCAATGGAAATTGTTTCAATTTAAGCCGATGGCATTAAAAATAGTTTACAACAATTGCTTTTGTAGTTTTATGACGTATAAAGGAAGAACCCACGTAAAAAACACCCTTAAAAGTACTTTTCAGGCTACTGCGATTTACAGCGTTAAAATATACCTGTTTTTTTATTGTTATTTTTTATTTTAATGCAACAGCATAACTGCGGTATAAAAGTCTGCAATATTATACAGCGTATTGTCCCTTTTTAACTTTCGAGACTTCTATTTTCGCTACCGTTAGTCATATATACAAAAATTTAATTGAAAAAATGATCAAAATGAGGTGCGGAGTTAAGCTATTAAATGTTGAAACGAAAAGAGAAATTAAGTGAAAAGATGCGAAATCTAACTTTTTATACAGCCCTTACATCCTCATCATTATGTCTAGGGAAATAATCTCCATTGAAAAAGAATTCCAACACAAAACGAACGACAGTAGTACGACTAATATTCACCGGGTTATGAAATGCAGCATTTTGTGATTTATACCACTTTACACACTAGTAGGAAATAGCACCTTTAGGGGGTAGCAGCTAACAAAGGCTCAAAATTGTATGTGTGCAGCATAATGTGTGTCTGTGTTAGAGAAAGTATGTAAATACTAGTTGCATCATGTTAATTACTATTAATGACAGGATTCTCATTTTTGGTTACCGTTTTTAATAATTTCGCTTTTTCGTTTTTATTACATCTTTAAATACTTTTTTTATTATTATTATTTATTTATTCCCTAAATTCAAGATGCCAGCAATTTTCTTATTTTTATTCAGGTTTGGTTAAACTATTTGTTTTCAAACATTTCAATAAGTCTTCACTGAGCTCTGTTGAAAAAAATATCATATTTTCTTCCTCATAGAGGCCTTGCATTATTTAGACATACGTTTCAAAGAATCCCACCACGTTTTCTTTTACTTTGGTGAAAATTCTTTTGGGTTCAGTCATTATCACTCGACTGATACCTGTCATCCATTAAAAATGATAGATGTGTTTTCCTCTGGCATAAAGTTACTTTTTTCCCAGAAAAGATATTTCTGAATACGTGTGCACAAGGGAGAGTAAGCGAAAAACTATTATAGAGGTATTAAAGAAAGGTACCTCTGAACTATGAACTTTCCTTAGAAAGTAAGTTCCCGTTGATAAAGAACAAAGTACTACCTACAGCTGTTTAATAAGTAATTAAGTGTAGAGTATGTAGTAGTAAATTTCGTTATCCAAAATTAATTGCAAGGGTGAGCTCAGAACTTGATACTTAACTCGAGAGTTTGAACTCACTAGGAGGTGGTACGGATTTGTTTTTCCAGAAAAATAATTGAAACGTGTCTGTTACATGATTTGGGGTACTGAATCAGATTGTAGAGGTCTAATTCTCCGCAACACCCCATTTTTGATATAATAAGTGATTGAAAATTTGCATGTAACCATGCGTAAATCGTGGCGTTTCGGACAGAAGCCGTAAAAAAATCGGTATTTTTTTTTACGCAGACTCCAAATTTAGTATTAGGAATGTTAACGCACTGAATATTTAACAGAGAGAGAGATAGAGAGTACCGGGGGGGGGGGGTGAGACTGTTAAAGGCATTGTATGGCTACTCACTCGTAATCAGACGCATAAATACAAGCGTTAAGTAGTTAGTGCGCCTTTAAATCCTAATTTTACAATGATTTGTCAGAAGGATGCGTCGAACGTTTCATTCTTGGATAAAAAATCTTCACTCGAAACCTGTACATTTCTTAAAAATTGAAATAAATGTTGGATATACTTACTTTTGCTCCATTTAGTCGTTTATCTTGTGTTTTGAATCCCTTGCATTTCCCATAAAATAGAAAGAAAATGTTATTATTTGTTTCCATTTAGTTTAAAGCTTAGAAATCAAAAGGCAATTTCGAGTTTCTTCAAGCAAATAGTAGACTGATGGCCTATATACTTGCAAAATTTGAGAACTGTCTGAAATTTTCCCTTACTCAAATTTCTGTGCCATGTTGGAAGCGAAAACCATTGTTTTACGCACATTTTGGAGACAAAGGAATAATAAGACAGCTTCAAAATTAAGGTATTGTTTTTATGCAAATTAACACATTAATTTCAATACTAATAAATTTCCAAAAAGCTTGAGAAAAAAACTGAAACGTTCAATTTTGTAGAAAATAAAATTTTTTTGGTTCAGTTAACAGTTAATCATCATCAATTTTAAAACGTAACTGTTGTAACCGATAAATGTTGCCCTACTTCAAAGACTACAACTATACATGAAACTTTCACGTTTGCATTAGTTAGTCAACAAAATATAAGGTTTCAAAAGTGCAGCATTTAGAATTTGTGAGAATGCTGTTCGAGTGGGCCAATTTCCAATTGGGTGTAACTCCTAAAATAAAAAAAAAAATCAAGTCAAAATATTTTAGGTATCTTTATGTATGCAGAAAATGAACCTGTACACCAAATTTCAAAAAAATCTATTACCACCAAGCCACTATTTTTCTCATTTTTGCTCATTTTCACACGAAATGACCCTAAGGCATCGCCGTCCATAAATTTCATTTCATAAAGCATCAAGTAAGTTAAAAAAAGAGTAAGCGTGTAACATCATTCATCAACATCGTTATCAAACCCAAAATTAATAAGAGTTTAGCTTTCACTTCTGAGGAAATAGCAGCTCAGAGGGGAAAGGGGGGTGTCGAAATTGAACTACATTCTGGAGTTCAAGATAACGTAACAGCAGCACTTAAGATTTTGATTTGTCATCACATCGGGCGTCTCCTGCAAGCAAACCGTTTCCGATCACCAATATCATTTTCGGTCCCTCGCATAAATTAGCGGAGTAGTATGAGATCTGCAGATTATGGGTACTTGAAGCATATGTTTGATGTATCCATTATCATGGTTTAGTTTCACACTCATTCCCTGCACATTTGGATAGTGAGGGGTTTGGAGTGGTGTCATCATAAACTTGTCATCAAACAAAACTACTACGAAGTGCTGCAAAATGGCCCGAACTTTTATCTGAGGTTAATGTAAAATCAACTACCAGTGCAATTTTATATACGTTCAGGTTTGAGTAGATATCGTTCTATTTACGCAGATGTGACATTATTTCCTTATAATGTTCTTATTTGGCAATGTTATTATTTGTTTTAGTAAAGAGGTTAGTAATGCGAATGAAGCACTCATTGCTAACTTCATAGATGGTTTCATTAAGATAGTTAAAAGATTTATATATTTTGTATATAACTCACTGCTTGAAATATAAACTTCCCTACGCGAGAAAACGCTTTTAACAATTTGATGTTAACGGAAATAGCACTTTCTAATCGACATGAATTAGATTACTACACATTTACGAGGGCTATTCAGAAAGTAAGTTACGTTTTGGTCTAGCACTGCAATTAGAGTGGCTACCGCGCAAATCTTGGTGTGTGGGTGTGCAGCAACTTAGTAGGCATCTAGCCGTGCAAGTTAGAAGGTTGTAGTGTCTCTCGTTTGGTTGTTACAGGCTTTTGGAATGAGCGCTACCATTGAAAATCCCGCCAGTTGTGAGGTGAGGTCAGTAATAAGGTTTTCATGGGCAAAAAAACTTAAACCCATAGAAGTTTATCGGCAACTGTGTGAAATTTACGGAAACAACGTGATCAGTGAAGGTGGCGTTCGCCAATGGTGCATACGTTTCAAGAATGCCCACCAGTTCATCTGTCACAATGCTTGGCCGCCCACTCTTCTCTTCATCGTGAACGTCTTCGTCCATTCTTGAAACGTATGCACCATTGGCGAAAGCCACCTTCACTGATCACGTTGTTTCCGTAAACTTCACACAGTTGCCGATAAATTTCTGTGGGTTTAAGTTTTTTTGCCCATGAGAACCTTATTACTGACCTCACCTCACAACTGGCGGGATTTTCAATGGCGGCGCTCATTCCAAAAACTTATAACAACCGAACGAGAGCCACTACAACCTTCTAACTTGCACGGCTAGATGCCTACTAAGTTGCTGCACACCCACACACCAAGATTTGCGCGATAGCCACTCTAATTGCGGCGCTAGACTAAAACGTCACTTACTTTCTGAATAGCCCTCGTATATGTCACTTTGTACTTATGTTTGCAATTTCAGTGAATCCACTCATATTAATTCGATCCACCGCGTCAGATAAAACACTCAAATTGAAATTTTATTTTATCCCTATATTCCGTATTTCATTCGCAGTTGCAGTGCTAAATATGTACCAATATGTTCAATAGAACTAGAATTCAAATAAAATGTTACTTTGAATTTTTAACACTTTTTACTGTTTCATTAATTCAGAGCATTTTACTTTGAGTTATACGTAAAATCAATGCAATGCATACATTAATTCTAAAAAATCAGTTATTATGCATATATTTATCTTTATTTAATTTCTCTTCAGTAAAAATTGAATAATTTAATTTATATTAAAAAATTGAAACTAGAAAGACTAAGACCTCGATAAGAAAAAAAATAACGAAAGAAAGAAAATTTTAATTAAATAATCAGTTGAAGTTCATTCAATTGAAAACCAAAATACTTTTATCTCTATATCATAAACCAAAATATTTTAAATTAAAAAACAATTTCAGTAATATTTCCTGAATAAAAGGACAGATTAAAATCTTAAACAATGTTGTCCCACAGTTTGAGTTATTAAAGTAATGTAAAAATACAATGTCAGGAAGGCGTATTCAATACAGCAAATTAGAAAAATGTTGATTTTCTTTGACAAGACGTAGGTGATAAAATTTAATTAGTTTTCTTTCATGGAGAGTTAATAATCTTTAAATTCAATCTATCTTTAATTTCCTTTCACGAAAGAAGTAGTTTTGAAATTTTCAACAAAATGAGAATATTTCGTCAGAGGCTTTAGTTTTATGGTTTTCTTTCAAACGGAAAGATTTTACATGAATTGACATACAATTTTTAAAGTACTTAATAAAATTCTTTCAATGACCTTTTTTCAAAACATTTGAGTAGTATGTTCTTATTCGTAATTGAGTAGTACGTTAATCAGCTGTTTAGTAAGTCTAAAACTTTTACCGTGTTTATTTATTATACAAATTACATGTCTTGGTGATAAAAACTTTATGGAAATGGTAAAAGTGCCCAATTAGCTAACAAAAATTGCAGATACGTGTTTTGGAGTTACGATGAATAATTTTTAATACAATTTAGGTGAAAAAAAAGTCATACAGGAGCCAAATAACATTTTAACTGTACATGTTACGACATATTTTGTACATATTTATTAAAAAAATAGAAATGTAAATTTGAACCGCTAGAACTTCTGTTTAATAGAAAGTGCCGAACAATAAAACAAGTTTGAGTGCACTGCAAAAAAAGATGTTGTTTTGCAGTATAATACAGCTAATTTTATAGTAATTTTACTGTGATATACTGTAAAATTGCTAATTTTTCAGTAATAAACTGCAAAATTGCTAGTTCACATCTAGCAGTGTTCTAGATACACTGTAAAATTGTTAGTTTCACAATTTATTATTGTGCGTTTTACAGTTTTAAACTGAAACCTCTACTGCCAGTGCTCTACTGTTGTTTTTACAGTATAATACATTTCTATAAAATTAATAGAAATAAACGATGAAATTGCTAGTTTTAGAGTAATAAACAGTAAAATAGCAAATTTTACAGTTTATTACTCTGCTTTTACGGTTTTAAACTGGAACCTCTGCTGCCAGCATTATTCAGTAGAAACAACAATTTATTTTTTTCAGTGTAGCTAGAATAAACATACTATTAAGGATAAAGGAGCGTTACCAGAGTAAAAACTCTTAACATCGTATTCATTAGCCGATTAGAGCATCTGTCTAAAATCCGAATCAAAAGAGAGACAGAGTTTGGGCACTGTGTCTGTCGTGTTCGAGGTAATTTACTTTCGAGTTCTCTATTGTTACGAAATAAACTTGAAGTCGACTACACCATATGTCATTGTTTATTTTCTCTTTATTAATAACGAATCTAATTATCAATCTAAAACACTTAGCAACTCAAACCTTTATTTCTTTAGAGAATTTTTAAACTTTCACCAAGACATTATTGAGCAAAAAAAATGCTGTAATTTTAATCTACTTCTTTTAAAAATTCTTCATATTTACATATTTTTATAAAAGTTGAAATAAACTTCATACCTTAAGGAAATATAGAAACAGGACTTTTTGACGAGTTGATAGTTAATACCTTAGCGTCTATCCCATGCTTCGTTATTAATTTCTGGATGTTCACTACGAACTCAAAATTATTTTTGTGTTGAGTATTGTTAAATGTTCACCCATGCCAATAGAACAACAGAAGTGTCAAAAGGGATATTTTCACTTGCAATAAAAAGTACCGTAAAATGGGGTGTATAGGAACAGCGGGGTCAATCGGAACAAAACTTCCCGTCCGTACAAAGAAGTTCTTCATAAATATACTACTGGGTATTTTTCGGCATGATTTTTTTTTTAGAAAGGTAAGATCATAGGAAGTAGGAAAAAATTACTTTTGTCAATCTGGCAACGTTACTGACTTCTAAGGAGGGCTACACGTAGAATGCTAGAAAACATCACATTTTCATAGACTGCAAAACTTCATATGCATGAACAAACCTTCTTATATTTAAAAACTAAGAGTGGTATGTTTCAATTATACATGTATCTGAACAACAGAATACCACATTAGAATTTACATTTTTTATAAATTGCGTCATAAAAATGAAGAATTCTGAAAAATGGCATAGGAAAAATTTTTGCGGGGCGAATCGGAACACTTAGTTCTGTTGTTCCAATTCAAACTTATTTGAAGGAAACTGTTTGAAAAATCAAGATTCTAACCCCAATTCTTCTAATCAAGACAAGGACAAGGATTTATTACTGTTTATCCCTTCTCGTGAGCAACTAGATCTTAGAATGACAAAAAGTTGCAGATTTCAAAAGATTTTTTCTCCAGGACTTTTTTTTACTTAAAATACGAGAGGGAAAGTCACATAGACTTCATGTAGTAAAAGTCCAGCACACAGACAGTGATGAATAAGCGAAAAAATTTTTCAGGACAATCCCCGAAACCCAAAGTTTTCAAGAAACTAAAAAAAAGGCAGAGTTTATCCCAGGAGATGTTATGAAAAAACTTAAGCCAAGTCACAATTGTTAGTTTTAAGGACAAGTAAATATTTGTGGACGACATGAGTGACTTCAATTCATGTTAAATCTCTGTATTTCAATTCAAAAGCATTTCTTAAAATTACTTCCCATTTTTCATAAGTTCAAAATTATTTTGAATTTTGACAAATTATAAACGTTTACTGGAATTAAAATTATACATTTATTTGACAGTAATTATCTGTTCTTATTCTCCCCCATCAATATTACTCCTGTTTGTGAGACCTATTACAGATTTATTTGAAAAAAAATAAAAGTTTTAACATGCGTTCCGATTGACCCCTATCAGCGGGGTGATTCGGAACACCCATAATTTCCTATATATTTCAATAATAATTGTTCAAAGTGTTTTGTCTTTGCTTGGAATATCAAAAGTAAAGCAAGACCGAAGTTTTTACCCAAAAAACCAAATTAAAAAAAATCTTTTAACTGCTTTTTGTACAATCAAAGCTGAAAAGTGTTCCGATTCACCCCATTTTACGGTACGTTAGATATTTTAACAAATATGCAACAAAAGTTCATACCTTGAAGAAATATAAAAGCAGCACATTTAAACAAGTGGATCGTAGATACCTTCACTTCAATCCTAACAATATAATGTAGACACCTTGAACTGCCCACTGCAAAAAATGAACTGTTGTTTTTACAGTGTTATACTAGCAGCCAAAGTTCCAATTTAAAACTGTAAAATCCACAGTAATAAACTGTAAAACTAGCAGTTTTACAGTTTCTTACTGAAAAGTTAGAAATTTTACAGTTTATTGCAGTAAAATGTAGCTGTATTATACTGTAAAAACAACAGTATAATACTGACAGCAGAGGCTCCAGTTTGAAACTAAAATGCGCTCTAATAAACTAAAATTAGCAATTTTGCAGTTTATTACTGTAAAATTAGCAATATTTTAAGTTTATTACAATAAAATTAGCTGTATTATACTGTAAAAACAACATTCATTTTTTACAGTGTAAATATGATACATAAAATAATAATACCCTCGCATACAGCAACAGCCTCGCAACAGCATATAATAATAATACCCTCGACGTGCAAAGAAATTTATCTCGGGGATTGCCTGCAATTTATTTCGACATAAATTGGGTATTAGTGGATAAAATCTATATCACGCCATCTAATTCAATGGTGCTGAGTAGAAATGAAATAAAATTGTTGTTTTAAAAATGAGTAGTCTTCATGAAATCTCTATTCAATTATGGAATGTGCTTAAGTGCACTGTCTTTTGGATTTCCAGTAAATCCCTAATTTCATCTCAAACTTCTTGGGAGTTGTCTAAATATGAAACCAGCTAATATGCAGAATATATATAGACATACTTAGATGGACTAATTATTAAGCTTGAAAAATAAATATTATATCTATGTAAAGTGTTTTTTAACTTAATATTACTTTTTCCGTGTGTTTATTATTTATAAGCTGTGTAGTTCTTTTATTTTCGAAAAGCTTGCCCGTGAAATTGAAGATAACTTTTAATTTTCTTCTATCTGTAATATAAAGAAGACAATATTCCAATTTCAAATTTCAAGGAATTTAATCGTTTAGAGTTGTGCTGAATTCATTAAAACTATTTTTGGAAAACGTTTGTATGTCTGTGTGTGTGAAAATATATAGAGAAACCCCCCCCCCCCCGCCAAAAAAAAGTAAAGTCGTTCGGGTACTTACTCGTTTTTTTTTTTTTTTTTGGTTAGATGTGAATCTCTACTTTTTCAGTGAATAAGAATCTGAAAAGCCTCGGAACTTTGCCTCGAATAGGCTGTTTGTTAATTTTTACTATCATTTTATCTTTTACTTTGCAATTTGATGCGTGGTTTTACTTCTCATATTTTAGCGCCAAGTTTTTGACTGTCGTTCAAAGAAATCAAAATCATTTGAGAAATTTTTTGCAATTAAAGAAAGAGGAACTTATAAAAACTGAAAATAAAAGTATAACTGCCAGTCTAGAAATAAAATAAAACGGACACTTAGGGGAAATGGTGCAAATGTGAACTTGGTATGTTTTACAAAAATAAATTCAAGTAAAAGACTGAACATTTCTCAAATGTGTGCAGTACCAGCTCTACCTCTTTAGAAAACTTTCTGAGCAATGAACTATTTTTGTTTTTGTGGTGACAATTTCTTTAGTTTACCAAGTGCTGTATATTACTTTACCACCATCTTCTGCAGGTGAAAATATATCAAACTAACTATTATGATAAATTTAATTGTATAAAAATTCAAGTACATTTATGACAAAGTTTACAGATTTTTATTGAGTAATGAATCCCTTATGCTTAAGTCCAGAGATAAATATTGTGGAATTTGTGAACACAGCATCTAGGGCAGATAGGAACAGGGCACATGTGTATGTCTATGATATTAATATTAATGTATGATATATATATTCTTTAAAAAATGTGTAAAAATTTATAGTTACTATTTTTCTACAATATAAGTTTGGATTATTCTCTCCATATAGGCAAAATAGGAGTTAAGATTTTTTTCTGCCTACTTTGTTAAAAACGCATGCTTCATTTTTTCATGAGTTAGTCTGAGCTCAACTTGGTCATATATGCCTCAGGCCAAAGTAATCGTTAAAGAAGTAATCGATTAAATATCATAAAGCAAAGAAAATATGTCTTTAAAAATCTAAAAAAAAATCCATAACACAAAGAATAAAGTATTAAAACATGTAGACATATTTGTTTTGAGAAATAGACGCTATTTTTTGAAAAATGTAGAAATAGAAAACAAAAATCACGTGTGCCCTCTTTTACCCTACTAACTTATCTAAAAATATTTATCTCAAGTGAAATTTTGTGCAAATTAAGTATTTCGTATTAAGAGAATATCATAATAAATTTAAAAAACTTTTCTGAAGTTTTCTAATGTTTAAATGTATTCAAAAAACGTGAAACAAGAGAGCAGTTAAATATTTAACATAATTCATTTTTAGAACGCTTCCTCCGTTTTATACCTGAAAAAGCCCATTCAAAATGCTCAAAATGTATGAACTGGTACTCGTAAATATTTCATTTCGTTGGGCTGTTTCTTTTAATAAATATCGGTTCTTTTCACTTTATATAAATTTAATTTAATGCACTTAAAAAAATATGTGTCCCGAAATTACTAAATAAAACCGAAATAAAAAAAATCAAAACATTTTATTTCCATTTTTAAACTAAGCATCTGTTTTATTTGTTTTGACCCATTAATTGAACTCATTGTGTTTATCGCGTAATGCATTCCGAACTTAGGGTTTGTTTTATCATTTATGTGTGCATTTCCAAATAATATCCTAAATCATTTATTATTGTCATTAAAATAAATTAATTACGTATATAAAATCAGTTGGTTGACAAAAATTGTCTCTCGGATCTTTTGAATAACCCTAATATATATATACTAGCTGACCCGGCAAACGTTGTTTTGCCATATAAATAATTTCCTAGTAATTTCTAGTGTAGACAAAAAATAGCTTACTTATTGTAAGTATGTATGTATGTATGGTAGAATGTGTATATTGTATGTATGTAAGAATGTGGTATATGCGTGAAATAAGCATGGAGCTCTGTGAACGATGAGGGAATATAAAAATAACAAAAGGCAAACATTATTTTTAAGTTATTATAATTTATTCCTTAAAATTATATATCATTAATTAAACAATTACGATAGTAACACTATTAAACAATATCAATCTCTTAATGCTATAGCGTGAACAATATTTTTTGTTAATCCATCTTTAGCTAACACAAACAAACTGGATGGTTTACCCACTCGAGGGCATGCCACGTATAATTGTCCGTGCGAAAAACATGGTGTTCTCAAATCTAAGCCACAAACAGACATCGTTTGACCTTGGGATTTGTTGATAGTCATTGCAAATGCCAATCTAATCGAAAACTAAATACGTTTGAATTGAATTGGCACATCTGTAGGTAAAATAGGAATCCGAGGTATGAGTATATTTTCACCTCTGAACTTGCCATTTAAAATCCTGGCTTCGATCACGTTTTTCATTAACTTTTGAATGACTAATCGCGTACCGTTGCACAGCCGGGGCGGGTTCAAAGTACGAAGCAATATAATTAGAGACAACCAATATGAAAATCACAAAAAAAGTTACTTTAATTCAAGGGCGCACCCAGGATTTAGTTTAAAAGGGGGCTAATTTCTGACATACAGTACCATTAACCCTTTAATGTCCAGAGGCTATTGGTTAAAAAAAAAACTAAACTTTAATAGATTACCCCCCCCCCTTCTTTCTTTCTATTTATTTGTTTTTCTTCCCAAATAAAACAGTCTAAAGCTTTTTTTTTTTTTTTTTTTTTTTTCGATATGGAAAACAGCGTCATTAAAAATCGAAAAATGGGGATAAATACCTCGAGAAAAAAATAACTATGAAATTTTAGTTGTCGGTTAATCTTAGGAAGAGCTCGAGTCGGGGGGTTCTCCCACTGAAAATTTTCGAAATTGATGTCCGAGAAACTCTATAGTAGGCCCTCTTTGAAGACATTAGGAGAAGAAATGGGGATTTTGGAACATTTCACTACAAATTTTTTGATGTTGAAATTCCAAAACCAAAATGTATAATTATCTCAGATAATTTTAGGAAGAATAGGGTTCTACCACTCTCAACCGAAATTTTTTTTAAATTGATGTCTTAAAAACGTAATTGAATCTGTTAGAGAAAGGGATGGGGTTCGAATTTCTCCCCTAGATGTTTTTTGTCGAAATCGAAAATCTCTAACTAAATTTTAAACGATTTTCGTGATGTTCAGGAGTGTGACAGTTCGAAAGTCTTTCCTGGAACCCTTTTTAAAATTTAAATTTTAAAAATGCTACTTTAAAATGCATTTTTAAAACTTCATCATAGTATCTTAAAATGCTATTGTAATTTTAAAATGCTATTGTATTGTTTAAAAATGTTAGTGCGTCATTTTTGATGACGATATGGGAATGGATGGAATGTGGAACTCTCCACTGGATATTTTTCCCGAAACTAAACTTAGAGAAATGCGGTTCCATTGTTGGCGATGTTAAGAGTTCGGAGGACTTCCGAAGGAAAGTATTTGAAATTGAAGTCTTAAATGTGTGGTTTTTGTTCATTTATCGGTAACCTTAGCGATGGTATTCTGTACTCTCACCAGCAGTTTTTGTGATTGAAGTTCCAAAAACTAAATTTAAGACGATCATTATTATTATTTTTGAAATTTAAGTTTTAAAAACAAAACTGCAGACCATCTTTGATAATAGGGTTTGTTTTAGTTCTCTGGAAATTTTTAGAAATTCATGTTCCAAAAAACAAACATTAGATGATCGTTAATGAAGATATTCAGAGACTTTCTACCGGAATTTTCAAAACTTGAAGCTCTATTAAATTATAATCCTTGCTAACTTTAAAGCCGAAAAAAAAAAGAAAGGGATTAGGCTCGGATAAACAATTCCTCCCATTTTCTTCACTTCTTTTTTTTTTTCTTTTCTTTTTTTTTATTTCAAATAAAAATTCAGATAATAGGAAACTTTCTCAGTTAACTATTTTGGTTTTTCATACTGAAATTTTCAATTTCCTTCCAATGAATTCATTGGTTTGAAGTACATGTAAAAATACTTTTTTTTCGACAAATTTGTTATTTTACAAAAATACCCTTTGGTCACTTTTTTCTGTTTTTCCTCTTTCTTTACTTCCTTTTATTTTCATACCATTTTATATATTTTTTAAATCTGTTTTCTTGTTTCTCGAACATGTTTCTCATAAATCAGTGGTGGGTAAATCATGTCGCAAGCGCCGCCCCCCCCCCATAAAGAGGGGGGGGCTCTGAGGAAATGGATTCAAAAAGTGTGCATGAGTATGTTTTATATAATTCTGTTTTAGACAGATAGGAGCTTTAAAAATTTTATTGTGATGATCTTTCAAACCTGCTATTCGCCATTGCGAACTATCATGATTCTCCATGACAAATCCTCGAAATTAAAACTATTTTAGTTTTGATGATGAGACGCTCTGTGAGTTGAGGCAGTCAGCCTTTCTGAGACCCTATTCTCGCTCCTGTGCATGAACAATGAATGATTTGCTTGAAAACAATGCCTTGGTCTCTCAGAAATTGTAGAAGAGGGGGAGGGATTTTATAGGGGAGAACTTACGACCCACTTTCCCCAAGATTTTAAGAAAGGCAAGGTATATATTATCCGTGTGTGTATTTGTTATTTCGCTGGTTTTAAAACGTAGTATATATTGAGTTATTAATGACTTGAATCTTTCAAGGGGGGCTGAAGACCCTAAGCCCCCTCCTGGGTGCGCGCCTGCTTTAATTTTTAACATATAATAATCTTCTTCAGAATTTTTGACTTTTAATTTTACCTTGAATTTGACGTGAATGCAAGGTATAAAATACAGAATTTTATAAAAGGTACAAAAATTAACATACTATAATTGATAGTGTATATAATTTTTGAAAAAATAATATAAGTGCCGCAAATCAAAAACCATTTATTGCCACAATCGATTCAAAGCCCCCAAAAATGGCGCAAACGTCCATAAGAAAATTCTACAGCATCGAAGGACCCCATTGCCAATTTTAACAAAGATCCGACCAAAACTGTCATTTTGTACTATAAAAAAATATGGGGTAGATCCCCATGAAGGGATGTACCTGCATAAGGACATTACAATCATTAAAATCTTTAAAAAAAAAAAAAAGAAAAAAAGAAAAACCATGCAGCTGTTCGAAAAAATCCTTGCGGGCCTGGATTCGATCTCATTCCATCAGGAACTTCAACCTGACGAGCAAAACCACTTGACCATCGGGTCGCTCACAGAAGTAAGTATTTACGATAACACATATTGTTTTAGTTCAGTAGATCAGATGTTATGTGCGAACAAAAAAAATTTATGGGTGGACTACCCCTAACATTTAGGGGAATAAAAAATAGATGTTGGCCGATTCTCATAGATACTGGATAAGCACGAAAAATTTCATCAAAATCGGTCAAGCCGTTTCGGAGGAGTATGGTAACGAAAACTGTGACACGAGAATTTTATATATTAGATATTATATATATATATATATATATATATATATATATATATATATATATATATATATATATATATATATATATATATATATATATACATATATATATATATATATATATATATATATATATATATATATATATATATATATATATATATATATATATATATATATATATATATATATATATATATATATATATATATATGCATTAACCAAACAGAAACGAGCGATACATAATCTATTACCTTTATCAATTGTTTATGCAAATTATCATGTAACACTGCGACCGCCGCTACGCAGCCTAAGTCTACTTAACCCTCGTAGGTCCCACCCATTTCGGTTACACTCAAGACCCTTGGGGTCATAAACGACCCCAATGTATCCCTTAATTGATTTATTATGATTATTGAATGTTGCATGCTTTTTTTGAGTTCACACAATTTTTGAGGATGAAAGAAATAAGAATAAAAAGACACGATTAAAGTGAAATTTAGTTTATGTATTTTAAAAAACATAATTTTAGAGCAAAGCTTACAATAACTGCAGATTTATTTACAACTGTTACAGACTTGAAACAAATGATTTTTGCAAGTGAATTTTAAACACTTACGACATTTTACGTTCATTTCTATCCAGCTCTCTTGGACAAAAATTGCAACGTCCACTTTTCTCTGACATTTTGGGGAAGTGACCCAAAGGGTCTCGTGTGCAAAAAATGCAAATCGGAAAAAATAAAACGAAATAATAACATTATTATGCATAAAAATCTAAAAGAATATTTCTCGCAAAATGCCATTATAAACAAATGGTTGATTAGCAAGATATATCCCTAGCAGCATCATCTCATCGGCCGATGATCGGCCATTCATCGAAACCCGATGAAATTCTCATCGGCCGATGATCCAATATGTCTCATCGGCCGAGCAGAATCCGAGCAGCAAAATCCGATGAGAATACGATGAGATTTGGAGCAATTTACGAGCAGAACAGTCCCGTGCCGAGGAATTTCATCAGGAAACTTGATCGGAAGGATATCGTTTTCCGATGAAATATAGCTCATCTTATTTTCATCGGGAAAGTTGATCGGAAGGATATCGATTTCCGATGAAAAGTAGCTCATCGAAAACCGTGCTCGGATACTGATCGGAACGATGTCATCGTGCGTTACAGGATCAGTTTACGAGGAGTTTGTTGATCGGCCGAGCAAAATCCGATGAGTTGATGCTACTTGGGATAAAACAGAAACTGCATTGGGGTCATATATGACCCCAAGGGACCCCCAAGGGTTAAGACAGCTAATTCTGTCTGCAGTTAGGTGCTCGTTTTCGTGTTGTAATGTGTGTTGAATGCGCCAGAGTGTCGCAAATAAAGTGCTTTTTTTTGGTAAAGCATGAGTCAAGTGAATTATTTGTTTTTTTAATAAGAGCTATCGACAGTTGGGGGGAATTTTGTCCAACAGCAATCCTTTTTAAACTAAAGAAAAAAAATCATAATTGTAAGGTGAATTGAAAGATTTTTATTAACGCCATTTAAGAAATTAGTTATTATGACGGCATTTATATTTTCAATAAGCATTATTAGGATTGATGAATTAAAGATCCAGATAGCAAATAGTGCAGTAAACACATTTTAAAGAGTTAAAGCAAACATCCTTACAATTAAACAAAAAACTAATCTAATCAGAATAATTTTCTTTACAAATAATGCTTATATGAATAGAAATTGAGGTGCTATTAGTATCATGAAATATATGAAGGGCAGAAAATATTTAAATTGAGTTATATAAAGGCAAAATATTGGAGAAACTTCCTATAAAAAGGACCCTGCACTGAAGGAATCCTGAACTGTGAAAAAACAAAACTGGTTAAAATAAAAATGGTTTGAAACACAGTAACCCCTCGTTATATCGCGCTTTTCTGGGGACAAGAAAAAAGCGCGATATATCCGAAAGCGCGATGTAACCGAGGTCATTAAAAATAGTTTTCTATCCAGCATGCAAGTAAATTATACATGCACATACATAAAAATTCATTTATTCGAACATTATCTTTTTTTTTCAGTCAAAAGTAACAAAAAAATATAACTTCTACAGATTACTACTACACATTACTAACAGATGCTTTTCACTCATTGTATCAATACAAAAGAAAATGTTCAGTAGTTTCCAAACTGTCTCTGCAGTATGAAAGTTTAGGTGACAGGAATTTGCTGCTTCTTTTCAGCGAATCCGGAAGAATAGAAGAACCTTCGTTTTGTTCATTGATGACAAAATAAATGAGACAGAGAACTTTTCTGAGCACCTTACATATTTTCTCAAAAATGGTTTCGAACTAAAAGTTTTTTTTGGGGGGGGAGACAAAAGAAAAGAGCGATATATCCGAATGAGCGATATAACGAGGGGCGATATAACGAGGGGCTACTGTATATGAAAAAGCCCAAAATATCAGAATATGCTCGGAAAGAGTGAAGGAAACCAAATATGCAAATGATTTTAAAAACACAGTTACGCATCCCAAGTAGCATCAACTCATCGGATTTTGCTCGACCGATCAAAAAACTCCTCGTAAACTAATCCTGTAACGCACGATGACATCGTTCCGATCAGTATCCGAGCACGGTTTTCGATGAGATAATTTTCATCGGAAAGCGATATCCTTCCGATTAACTTTCCCCATGAAAATAAGATGAGCTATATTCCATCGGAAATTGATATCCTTCCGATCAAGTTTCCCGATGTAATTCTTCGGCACGGGACTGTTCTGCTCGTAAATTGCTCCAAATCTCATCGTATTCTCATCGGATTTTGCTGCTCGGATTCTGCTCGGCCGATGAGACATATTGGATCATCGGCCGATGAGAATTTCATCGGGTTTCGATGAATGGCCGATCATCGGCCGATGAGATGATGCTGCTAGGGATGGTTCTGCTCCTTAAAATAAAATAAACGCATTACATGTAAAATTAGAATACACATCCCCCCCCCCCCCATTTGAGATTTTTGGGATATAATAATACGTTATCTCATGATCAAGAGATGCCTTTCACACTGCTGAAGATAAGATAAAAAGTTCTAAATATATTTTTTACTTTATGAAAAGCAACGTCTTTTTCATTTTGATTAGATTTTAGCTACATGAGAGCACTGAACTTTTAAATGATTATCCTTTAATTTAAACCACAGTGATGATATCTGTTGTTAGCAAGATAACTTATCATTAAATCGAAAAAGTAGATTGACTTTCGTATCTGTAAGATACGCAGTTATTATTTTACTTGATCAGAAAAATTGTAAATCTTTTCAATGGAAATGGGACATTAAGTACAATAATTTTTGAAAATGGCCACTGTACATTGCAAAAAAAATGTTATTTTAACAATATAAGTCTGGCAGCAGAGCTTCCAGTTTAAAACTGTAAAATGCACAGTAATAAACTGTAAAAGTGCTAAATTTACTGCTTTTTACTGTAAAGCAAACATTTTACAGTTTGTTACCACTTACCACAAAATTAGCTGTATTATACTGTAAAAACAGCAGTATAATACTGGCAGCAGAGGTTCCCGTTTAAAACTAGCAAATTTTAGAGTTTATTTCTGTAAAGCAGAAATTTTAGAGTTTATTAGTGTAAAATTAGCATTTTTACAGTTTATTACTGTAAAATTAGCAATTTTTACAATTTATTACTATAAAATTAACTGTATTTTACTATAAAAACAACATTTTTATAGTGTAGTAAAAGAAAGGGAAAGTGAAAGAAAAGCTTTACCTTTTTCAACAACTTCTAACTGGATACGTTTTAAACTAATAATTTAAGGATTTATTTTAATTTTACTGTGTATTCGTATACTGTGTATGCGTATACTGTGTATGCGTTATTGAATATTGCATTCTCCAAGCCAGATTTTGTTTTTAGTTTTAAAGTTTTTAGTGTTTTAGTTTTCATTCAAATACTAATTAAAAAGATAATAATAATTCTTGAACTCTTAACCAGTACTTGCAATGAATGAAAATAGCGTTATTTAATTATTTCAATAAAATATTGGGTATTTGAAATAATAAAAATCGGCAGAAATGTTTCTAAAACTAATCATTCAACACTAAACAAAAGTAGAAATCTGGAATATGTCGCATTCTTTGTTTAACTAAGATCATTGTTATTTTCTTAAGATCAAATATTCAAAGTTTTTCGAAGTGCAAATACAAAAGAAGCTCTCTAATATTTCAACGCATTCTCCCAAAAGTGATTATATGTTTTGAAAAATGCAATCAAGAAACAATGTGTTTGATAAGGTTTATTTTTTGCAAAAGAGATAAAGCTTAATCAAGTTTTTGTCTTTGAAATGAAAGTTCACATATAATTCTACAATATTGAATCCAAACAAACAAACAGACTAGATTAAGGTTTGCTTATTGCAATACAAACTTCTCAGAAATAAGATGAAATATTTATATTGATAAAAATTTTGATTATTCATCTAGTAAGGCTTGACTTTTAAATTTTGAATAACTAGTTAAATAAAAATAACCCAGAGTATTATTTTCAGGCTCTAAATTAGTTTTCAATTTCTTGTTTTTACTTTTTCAGAAGACTAAAAGTGATGGCTTCTTTACTTGTATTTCTTTATTTGTTTACTTTTTAGTATTGAATAAAGATGATCAACAGTTTGTGTTATGAATCACACAATAACTTTTTAAAACATTGTGTAGAATATTTGACATTTAGTGTGTATATATATAAATATATTTGGTGTACAACTTAATTTGATCCGTTTTTCTGCTTAAAAATCGCAGTTATTTTGAATAATAAAATGAATAATGCATGATTCAATCTATTGTACATTGCTAGCAGTACTTTTTTCAACCTTTCTAACAATTTATGGAACCCGTCGTGGAAGAAATGTTCATCTTCTGAAGCCAAGTGTCAATCGAGCCAAATTTTGATATTCTATTTTAGAGGGAAGCGTATTCCAGTCAAAGTCTTCGGCATCGAACAAAACAAATGGTAGTCGGAAGGAACAAGGTCTGGGCTTTGAAACGGATGAGCCAGAATTCTCCCTCCGCTATTTTCCAAATAGTTTTTAACTGGAACAGCAACATGAGTCCGACCGTTATCATGGTGAAAGGTTATGGACTCATTTTTGCTAGCATGTTTTGGAAGTTTCTCAGCTATAGTTAGCTTTAAACAGATCAATTGTTGCTTGTAGAAATCTCCCGTGATGGTTTGACTTATACTGATTTAGCAGTTTGTGGTGGATTTGGTAGGACCCTTCGAATCTCACCAAGTACAGAGCAGGCACCTTGGCTTCCCGGTTGGCAGGGCTTTACATAAGATTTTTTGCGTTTCGGATTGACGTAGTGGATTCATTTTTCGTCCCTGGTAATAGTTTGATGCAGAAGGCTTCTTTCTGCACGTTCATGTAACATTTCATGCATGTAAAATTATCCCCGATATCTCACGGTTTCAATTCGTATGGGACATAGTTGCCTTGCTGTTGGAGGAATCTTGCAGCTTTGAATTGCTTCGAAATAGCTTATTGAGTAACTTCAAATGTTTTTGCGAGCTCTTTTTGCATTTGAGAGTTTTGATTGAGTAAAGTTTCTAATTCTTTATTTTTAAACTTTTCAGTTGACCCGTAAGCTCTTTGCCCTTAACAGTAAAATCATCACTTTAAAATCGTCGTAACCATTCTCTGTCGGATTTATCCCACGGTGCAGATTCACTATAAGCTTCCTCAAGTGTTTGATGCCCTTCAGATGCAGTTTTCTTCCAGTTAAAGCAAATAATCAAAACTTCAAGTGAATAATGATTTTTAGGAACAAAACGTGACATTTTCACCTCAGTAAACATTAAACTTGATTTGTAAAATTCAATAGCTTATAAACAATATTTGGTTGACAGCTATTGAACGCCAGCTATTGAAAATGAACCGAACTAAGTTATACACCCAATAAATAAATAAATATATATATATATATATATATATGTATATGTATATATATATATATATATATATATATATATATATATATATATTATATATATATATATATATATATATATATATATATATATATATATATATATATATATATATATATATATATATATATATATATATATATACACTGCGATGCAAAAGTTTAGACAAATGGCAAATATGTGAATAAAAAGAAAACTATTCAACGAAATGCTTTCAAATTTCTACTGCAGGTGCACAATATGGTCCCACATTCGTGTCTGGAGTTCTTAAAACTATAACTGGAATCAAATTTTGGATGTTACAAAAGACATTTTTTTACATTGTTGCAAAAGTTTAGACAATAGTCAGATTTTATGCAAATATCCCTTGAAATGTGATTGGTGGAAGAAATGCGGGACTGTATTATTCATTTATAAAGTGCAGAGATTGCTGAATAATTAATCAAAACCTCAAAAGCTCTGTAGTTCTCGTGTAAAGAAGATGAGAAAGTTTGGAAGCCAAAATTTGAAAATGAACCTACTTTATTAATTTTTTGTCTTTTAAATCGACTCTAGTATGGTAGTACGTTGTTTTTTACTTTGTGGAGAGCAAATTCAGACATGCGTATCGATTAAAAGACCAAGAAAAAATATATTTCTTAAAGATGAAGGAATTGAAAAAACGGCTCGAACTGACGATTTGCCCCTCAATCCTACAAAACTTCAACTTGGGTCAAAACCAGCACGTGACAGCATAAGTAGATGAACAACTGAATCGGAATGCATAAAAAAAACAAAGAATTGTGACTGAGCCTTTTCGGACAGAGTGTCCCAAATAAACCAGATTTTATTGGTAAAAGCAGCACAGCAAATGATCATTGTATATTTCTTAAGTCCCGCGAAAAGAATTATAATCCATCTAGGCCATCCAAATTTTAATAATTTTTATCAAAGAAAGTACCATTCATTTTTTAGTCACGATGGTACACATGCTGCTTTTCACATTAAAATCTGGCTTATTTGGGACGCTTTGTCCGAAAAGGCTCAGTCACAATTCTTTATTTTTTTTTTTTATGCATTCCGATTCAGTTGTTCATCTACTTATGCTGTCACGTGCTGGTTTTGACCCAAGTTGAAGTTTTGTAGGTAAAAAGGGCGAATCATCAGTCTGAGCCGTTTTTTTAATTCCTTCATCCTTAAGAAATATAATTTTTCTTGGACTTTTTGATCGATACGCATGTTTGAATTTGCTCTCCACAAAGTAAAAAACAATGTGCTACCATACTAGAGCCAATTTAAAAGACAAAAATTTATTAAAGTAAATTCATTTTCAAATTTCTGCTTCCAAACTTTCTGATCTTCTTTACACGGGAACTAAAGAGCTTTTGAGATTTTGATTATTTATTCAGCAATCTCTGCACTTTATAAATGAATCATACAGTTCCGCATTTCGTTCACCAATCACATTTCAAGGGATATTTGCATAAAATCTGACTATTGTCTAAACTTTTGCAACAATGTAAAAAAATGTGTTTTGTAATATCAAAAATTTGATTCCAGTTATAGTTTTAAGAACTCCAGACACGTATTTGGGACCATATTGTGTACCTGCAGTAGAAATTAGAAAGCATTTCGTTGAACAGTTTTCTTTTTATTTACATATTTGCATTTTGTCTAAACTTTTGCATCGCAGTATATATATATATATATATATATATATATATATATATATATATATATATATATATATATATATATATATATATATATATATATATATAATATTACACACCGTTAATATAACGATATGTATGCTCAATTTGTCATTCATATTTTAACAGAAAACTGATAATGTGTGCTTTTAGCAGATGTGATAGCTTTAAATTGTACTATATGCACTAATTTAAGGAAAGAAGAATGTATTTCCGATATCGTGTTCAAACTTTCATTTTTCTTGAGTCAAAACTTTTTAACCGTTTAAGCAATCAAAAATAATATATTCCACTTTACCTGCAATTTCGTCTTTCCTTTAACTGCACCAATTTCATTGCTAATATGTTTTTAGTTTAACATTTTACTGTAATTTATCCAAGCGTGAACTCTTTTACAAATAAAAACATATATTTTAGGAAAAGTATTGAATTTCAATTACTACTTAATGTATTAAATTGATTTGTTAAAAATATACCATACTTTCAACGCACTTTTTAACAAACTATTTCTACATTTTAATATATAAATGCAGCAGAAAAATACATTTAGCAGAAACAGAAATCGTAGAAAGGGATTAGGATATGTATCGACAATATACTTTCGTTTAGACTTTTGTTTATCATTCTCCGATTTGTCTTCATTAATTATCGTTGCAATTAAACTAAGATTGTAATTGTGTTTCTTTCCAGATAAAAACAAAATATTAATTACATTTAGACGGATCAAAATGGTAGTGGTGTTAATCAAAAATTTAACAAATTTAGCTTCAGATGGCTTCGGTTTCCTCTTTAGCTCCTCTATTGAGTGTACCGATTGCACAAAAAGCTACTAAAATCTTTTATTCACCAAGGTCGCAAACCAAATGCTGCTCATGTGAGAATGACACTGGTGTAAGTCAGTTTTTAGACACTTATTATGAAACCAGCAGATAGAATTTTATGGAAAATAGAACATTAATCACTCATAGGACTCTATATAGGGACGCTATATAGGGCAAGAACTAACAATATTTCTTGCCTGTATGTCACACTCTTCTAATAATCTGATCCTAAATACAGATTGACTGTGGTGTTAGTGAGTTAAAATTATTTTCCAGCAAATTACAAGTAACGTCTCAAAAAAGTTATGCATATTAAATTTAAAAAAAAACACCCACACACACAAAAAATGCCAAGGTTTAAAACAAACTTTTCTTGGAATTAAAAGTTATGCAATTCTAGTTTGTTATTTTTACAAAACCTTCACTTACTCATAACTGCACTAAGGTGACAAAAGCCACGGGATACTCCTGATATCATGTCTTTTTTTCTCTGAGTCAACAACTAGAGGTGGCAAGGACTCAACAAGTTGTTGGAAATTCTCTACAGAAATTGTGTGCCATAATGCCTCCATAGACGTTCATAATTGCTAAAAGGTTGCCACTGCAGGATATTGTGCACAAACTGATGTCTCGATTATATTCATTTCGATTCGCGATGGTATTCATTTCGGGTGGTTTAATAGCCACCTTTTTGCTGGAACTTTCTAGAATGTTTTAATAACCAGTTGCAATTGTTTATGGCTGGATTGCATGATACATTGCCATCCCTAAATGTTCCATTATTCTTTCGGCAAATGAAATCATCTATTTGCAAGTGGTTTTAAAGTAGGGGCACTTTCAGTCAGTTTTTGGTTTAGTTGGACCAGAAGATTCAGTCTTTGCCGTGTAAAAATAATCGATACCACTACGGAGTCAACTCCAATTTGCACATTTGCTTAACTTGAGTTCCAGACAGTTGAGTTGAGTAACAACTTGAGTTCAGCTTCTCAGACTCTACCACATACTCGAAGCTTTCCATAAGTACAAATGAAATCGTGATTTAACTGATCAAATCATGTTTTTGCAGTAGTTTTAAATCCATTCCGCATGGTACGAGTCCAGGACAAGTGGTGTTCGTGTTGGTTGCAAAGGCACTGACGTCGTTTCTTTTCCTTTTTTTTTCTGCAACAACCCATTCAAACAAAATTTTGCTGCCCTGTCCTAGTAGCCACACCTGACATTCCCCTGCTTATTTCCTTCAGACTTGGTTAGCTCTGAAAATTCTATGCAAACGTCAATGGTCACGATCATAAAGTGCATGCGGTAAGCCATCGCGCTGTCCATGGCAGGAGGATATGTCTAAAGTTAGGTACTTTCGTCACGTTTTTGACTCTGATAATCTCAAAGTATTGAATTTCTCAACGAAATCCTAAATGACATATCCCACACTTTCAAGTCAATTAACCATTCTAGGTTGAAATTCGGTTAATTCCTGTCGTGTTAACATAATCATGTTAGAAAACTTTTCACACGAATCAATTAAGTAAAAAAGAAAATCCTACCACTGAGCAACCCATTTATAAATTTTGTGTGAGGAACTATATGTACCTCAGAACCAGAACAACGTAAGTCCAAAAATGGCCATTTTCACTTTTTTGCTTCATTGTATGTAGAATCTTATTCCAAATCGACGCATTGACACAGTATTCTATAAAACAAATTCCTTCACAATTATTTAGCAGCGTGAAAAGAGCGCGAGTCCCATCCTTTGCATGTATCCGACAATCGTTTTTCCCCTCTACTAAAAAATGACGAAAATGGACTTAATTTAGTCTGGTTCTGAGGTACTGCTATTATCATGTGTATATTTTCAATTGCAATATAATGACTTTTGCCACCTCAATGTACAGGGTGCGGTAAAAAACTCGGACAAAATTTGTCACGTCCGGACACCAACAAGTTTTACCGTATCTAGATAATTCTTTTTTAAAAAGATTCTTTGTGTTTTCCTGCATTGAGGAGTGCAGTGTCGATTTTGTACGCATAATTGTTATTTTGCTTGCAGAATAACAGAAAGACGTGTTGCAATTTTGAAATTGTTTCGCGCTGGTAAACGTCAATGTGAAATCGTTCGTTTGCTCAAAATTTCTCGATAAACTGTTTCCGATGCATTTAGTCGGTACAAAGAGCTTGGTCTCGATTTACACCGTCCAGGAAGCTGAAGAAAACTGACCTTGAACGCAATTTCCAACCGTAGGCTCATCAAGAAGCGAGTGCAGCGAGGGTCTCCATGCAATGAATCGCTCGTGAGATCGGAATCAGCAATCGATCAGTTCGGCGAATAGCTAAAAAAAGAACTCAATCTCAAGCCATACAAGCTCCAAAAAGCCAAACATCTCACTGAAGAGAACAAGCGCGTGAGACTTCAAAGATGTTGCCAGCTCAAACGTCGGGCCACAGATGAGTGGTGGACGCGCATCCTCTTCACAGATGAGAAGCTGTTCACTGTCGAACAGGCGCATAACCGCCAAAACGACAAAGTCTGGTCCAATGTAGCTCCTGGCACATCGGCCATCGTCAAACACCCCCAGAATCCACAATCGGTGATAGTCTGGGGAAGAATTTGCGTAAGCGGCAAGACTCCTCTTTGTTTTTGTGGATTAAGGGGCCAAAAGCAACCAAGAAATGTATCGCCTTAACATTCTCCAGGCCGTCGTACTTTTGTGGGCCTAGCAGCACTTTGGGGATGAGGATTGGATGTTTCAACAGGACTCAGCGCGGGCTCACAGGACAAAAATGACTCAGGACTGGTGCCGGAATCATTTTTCAGACTTCATCTCTTCCGGGGAACGGCCCTCTACTCGCCGGGTCTGAATCCCGTGGTGTGTAGTCCATTTTGGAGGCCAAGGCCTGTGCTAAGCAACACAAAAGCTCGAAGTCGCTGCTTCGAGAATGGGGCTGATTGTCGCTGGAACAGCTGCGGTACATCGCTGAAAGTTTCAAGTTACGTTTGGATCTGTGTATCACCGCTGGAGGAATCCACTTCGAAACAGGCTGAGTATATTATTTTAAGAAGTCTATGTTAACATTATTAATTGTTGTTTTGTTAAATGTCTTTAATTTAATAAACTCATCGTAATAAACCTTTGTCCGGGTTTTTCTGCCTAACTCCCATAATTAAATGGCTTACACCACTCTCCTTCTAACCCCATGACAGTTATGTATTAAATGAAGTTACAAGAAGTTTAATACACATAAGTATCCTATCAGTTCAAAAGCAAATGTAAGCATGTTCATCCCTATAGCTTTTTCTGAATGTTTATGTAATGATCATGAATGCAACTACTTCAAAATTAATTCATTTCCATCTTTCTAAACTTTTAAGTAAAACATTGCATAAGATCAATTACATTTTTTTTATTTTTAAAGCATATAATGAAGCAAATAAGAGCAATGTGTGATTTTATATAAAATAAATTTAAAAGCTAAGGCGTCTTCCCCCAAACTATCTTAATTAACTAAATGTAACCAACGAAACAATAAAGCATAGTCCTAGAATGTTTAAACTGCTTACTTTCGCGACGATGTCAAAAATACAAAGACGTTGTTACTTTCGTTGAGGGAAAAAAGGAAAATTTCTGTTTTGACAAAAAATAAATAAATAATAATGCAAGCTAGAGTAAAAGAATAAATGTTCAAGTATTGTAGTTTTATAAATAAATTTCATGCATTGTTTTCAACTATGCAAACTCGCTTCCTTTTTATTAGGTGCAAACCGTAGACATTCACCTTTCTTTCATTTCAAAGTTTACTCTAAAAAAAGTGTGAAAGCTTCACAACCTTCCCCACCATTACAACAGGCCCGGTAGTGTAGTCTTTTATTTAGAACTTTGCAAGCAATACTTTCAGGGAAGTGCACATTCTTTCTGTCATAAAAAATAACCATGGTGAAAATTCCAAAACTTCTTTCCTGGTTATCTCCTTTGATGTTCTTATCTTCCTGTAAGACTAATAAAGTTTGAGCATACGTTGCTCTTTTCTGAAGCATATTACGAACAATACTAGATGCAAAGACGCTTTGCTATGAATAACAAGGAAAGTGAATTAAAGGGAAATCAAAGTTCCAAAAAACTACGTTTCCGGTTGCCCCAAAACCGCTTTAGAGTCAACAAAATATTCTTATGTAGTTGCACAAGTGATAAAATTGTGCAAATACTCTTTCATAATCATTTAAATTAACTTTTCTGAAAGCAAGAAATATAAAAGTATCCATATCTTACACGTGTTAAAATTTGTATAGATGAAAAATGTTTTCAATAATAAAATAATTTTTTATGCGTTTTTGAAAACTTCGTCATAAAAATTTAGACCAAGTTTCGAAAGTTAATTTCCACTTTTTTTCTTTAATTTAATTTTATTTATTTTTATTTCATTTATTTAATCTATTTATTTACTTTTTGTTATGCAGCTTTTGTTTTCTCTAACTGAAGCAACTTCATCTGTCCAAATATAGTGTGGCGCCAATTTTTAATTTGTATTGAACATTTTTACTGTTTTAAAATATACCTAGCAGTTTTCATTGCATATTTTGGAAAAATGACATTTTTTTTTTTTGCTATGGATACAGTCACTTCAAAAAATTGCATTTAAAAACTGCTTTTTTTTGGCGTATGTTTCCTTGAAAATTCTGATGTTATACCATTGGCCCTCTTTATTTTGAGTATATTTCACAAAATAAAATAACGTTCGTTATCATAGAATTTTGTGAATACATTTTAGACAGATATTGTATTGTTGTAAAAGTAACAGACATATTTAAATATCTAAATTCACTTAGGACAAAGTTAAATGGTTAAATAGTAAAAACCACAACTGATGTCATTAAAAAGAAATACTAAGGATGTAATGGAAGCCCGCATCAAAAGAACAAAAGTTCTATTTCGATTTTAAACGTATGGAACCTTTGTGTTTAAAAAAATTGCAAAACATTGAACTTGGAAAAAAAAGTTTGTTCCCTATATTTTCTATGATGCAAAAATTTCTATTTCTTATACAATGCTTGTAAGTATGCTTCACAGAATATCCGAGGCATATCTCCGTTTTTAATAAATGAAATGTGCTTGTAGAGGCATGAAAGATATTTCTTTCCAAATACTTTTATGAAGTTGTTTCTGTAAGAGTATTCTAACGAAGGAAAGTTTCCGAGTGAAAGCGAAATAGTGATGTCATATTTATATAAATATCACAATGAAAAGAGAAAAAACATTAAACATTTTCTTCGGCATTACTTCAAAAGCAATTACCTACCGCTTTTCTACCTTACCGTAACACATAAAATTAAAATGCGCCCGCAATACCACAGTACCCATTTTGAAGTAAGCATCTTTTAAGTCACCTTTAAGTCACGTTAAGTTACCTTTATTAATTTCAGTAATGAATACTAAGCTTTAGCGTAAAATGGTGTTTTAGCTTATGCATTAATAAATATGTACCGTAAAGAGCAAAACATTTCCGCATAAGTGACTCATTTTGTAATTTTAACGAATTATCCCTCGAGTCACTTATTTCATTAAGTTAGGAACGCTTAAAACAATTTTAGCTATTATGTGAAAGAATTTCCTTTTAACTTTCCATCCTATTTGTAATTTTTAAGAATCACTTTTCGAACTCCTAAACTAAACATGAATGTTTAAACGTACACAACATTGGATTTTTGAAATAGCTTTGATAATGTGTTTTAATAAACTAATCTGCTTCCGTTATTAAAGATCAAAGGAATCACTCGGTGCGTACTATTAAGGCCTCAATTTTTTATTTAAAGAAATCATAGTTTTAAGGGATAACAAAATTGTATCTTCATTTGTGTATTTAGTGTGTGAATCAATATAAGAAAATGTAAGTATGAGATATAACTCAATTTTGTTTAATGAAAACATAACATTTTTCCATTTCCAATACTTCTAACTCAGTAGTAAACTAGCTGTTTAGTGACAATGTTTTACAGATTTTCAGGTTTACAGGTTGCGATGTTTTAATGATTAATAATATTTTTAAACTTGAATTATTTAAAGCTTCTTTATGTAACTTGAGTACTTTCGGTAATAATGTATAGTAGTATTTTTTAAACCGATTTCAAAATGGACCACCAAAAAATGGCCGAGTTAGACAACATTCCAAGTTGCTCATTTAAAATCTCTTTCGCCCTGGATTTTTTCATCCTGCCAGAATGCAGCCGAATCAGAATTTCTGATAATGACCAGATTATTGGCTTGAATACAAGTCGCAGGCGTAATTTTTTTCACTGACTGGTCGAAATAGACCTTCATTTTCTAACTGAAGCAATACTAGTCGGGTTTGGAAGCAAGTATGATTAACAAGTCGTGAGAAACGTTTTCGGTCTCTTTCATACAGAATCTTTTCTTGGCCTCTTCTTTCGTGACCACGTGTATTTTTGGAGCTTGTAGACAGGTTGAATATTCCGTATTGAAATGCTAACCAATCTAGCAACTTCATTCACCGTCTGAGTATGGGCACAACTAAACACAGTTATCCCTTTTTGTCACTGCCACATCCTTACGTTAACCCCTTCCCGGCTTTTCCCGAACTGGACTCGGGAAAGCGAAATGTACCATTCCGGCTCATCCCGAGTGTAGCTCGGGCACAGTGAAAATTAACACTGCACACCCAGTCTTTCTCGAATTATTTCACATGTCCTTTTTATGGTTTCGGATGCTTTTATTTACTATTGTTGTTATTTAAATAGATATTTTTACATTTAGGGTCACCCGAGGCAATTCCTGGTCAGCAAGTTTCTGGGGTAATTCCTGGTCACAGTCCTTTTTATGTCTTAATAATCCTTCAGCAAAATGAAAAAAATCACAGAGGTACTCTGAACTATCTTCATTGCGATTCATTACTTAATTATGAGTTGACTGTGTATTTAGTTTGAAAAAAGAAATCTTTTTAAAATCGCTTGTTAAATTTCGTAAAACAAGATTGGCCTTAGTTTTGATACATTTGTACAAAGATCGTGATCAAACTCAAACTTCTGAATATTTTTCTTTTTCGTTTTTTTGGTTGAATTAGGTACCATGTCAGTTACTGAAAAATAGTTTTGGATTTACCATTATTGTTTTGAATAATTTGCAAGAAGGCTCCAAATAATGCCCCTGGCTACTGGGGTAATTCTTGGTCAGTGGGGTAATTCCTGGTCAGTCCTTTTTTTTAATATTTATGGATTATTATTTCACCTATTATTGACATATGTTATTGATTTAAACTATATGTAACTCTGTGAGCCTTAACTGCAAAGTTAACTGTAACCGCAATGTAACATTCTTATCTGTTAATGATAAGTATACAATATACTGAATTTTTCTTTGTTAAATTTCATCCAATTATTTTATAAGTTTTAATAATTATTCTTAATTATACTAAGAAAAATGCTTAATTGTAACTGCATTGTACTATTCACTTAACTGTTCACCTTAACCTGTTCATAACAGACAGAAGCATGTGCTCAGTGTGTATGGTGCATGTGCACCATATTTTTTATGGACCTATTTATTTGGTAGGTGAAGATTCATTCACAACAGATATAAAAGCTGTAGCTATTGCATACAAAGTGTATAAAAAGTATTTTGGCTAAGTTTTATTAAGTAAAGCTATTATGTTGAAAACAATTGCATTCTTCCTTAAAAAAACTAACTACAGTGTTTAATTAGCTATATATATAAATAAATTCTTTATCTAATTAGTTTAATAACTTGTATTAATAATGTGCTTACAAAATGTATGCATTTTCATCAATCATTTGAGTGACCAATAATTGCCCCGTAAGTGGCCAGGAATTACCCCATCTCTGGGGTAATTCCTGGTCACTAATTAATGACAATTACTCAAGTTCATTATGTATTGTTGATAGCATGAATATTTTATTCGATGGACATCCCAATGTGCTTCCTCCATACCAAAATTTGTAACTCTAACTTAGATAGATTTTGTGATAATTGGATGTTAATGCTTTTTGACCAGGAATTACCCCAGGTGACCCTATTTTTAGGAAATGTTGCATGTGAATGATGCTATTATGTTTAAAAAGATATGTATGTATGAAAATAAGCATAAAAAATTGACATTTTTTGATCCGTAATCCCGAAATAGAATAAGCCTGGAAAGGGTTAACCCATATTTTCACAAAATTTCCACTTGAAATAGAAATGTCTCACTGATAACAATTTGCCTAATAATCACGTCGTGACAGTTGAGAGCTGCAGTTGACCACTGTGTCATCTAGCGAACCCTAACGATGCATCAGTGCTTGTGCACTAGAGTAACTAATTCTGTCCGTTGAATTTATCTGTAGTACATAAAAATGAATCTCGCCGTACATGCAGATTGCTAAAAGCGTAATGCGTTATTGAAATGCAAAACTAATGCGTAAGTATCTCACGCATGTTAAAGCGATATTCGAAAAGGAAAATGAAATCACTGACAATGCTGACATCAGCACTCAGGTAAGCACAAGAGGGTTTGGTGATCTAATTGATCAGAATAGTTTCGTTCTAGCTTAAATTGTGGCAGACAGACACTTGCACTCGTCCAAGGTGAATTGGTTGGGATTAAATTTGTTGACACCTTACAGCTTAAAATGTTCTAAACCGGATTTTGCTAATCTTTATTTGCGTTATGTCCCCAATTGAAATACGTATGAAAATGTTAAGAAGATATTTTGTCAAGTCCACGAACATTTAGAGTGAGAAAAAGTTTCCTGAAAAATATAAGAGATGATCTTTGAATTAGAAAAGTACGAAACTAGTTGAACTGGCATTTGACAAAACGAGAAAATTGTAAAAATTAATTTGACCCGTTTGCAGTGCGTTTAAGCTAGTATAAAGATTTACATTTCCTAAATAGGGTGTGGTGCTAATTCTAGAACGATGTCAGACAGCATGAATCAACGGCACACGAAGAGGTCATTTCCGTCGACCTCTTGCAGAACGTTCTAAATTCGTCCACTACGCAACCATTATAATCCAAATATGAGCCATTCATGTCACCTGCTGGCAGGATAGAGCCGCGTAAATGTCGGAATGGTATGAAGTCGTTCTTAAACGAGTTATGCTCATACTTAAGCAATTGTATTCAAACTCTTCGCTCGACTTACTGTACATTAGGGTGGAGCGAAAAAAATGAATTTTTGATTTTCGTAAACGGGTACCTTTCATTTACTGTGAATGAGGATAAGTAAAAATTCTGTAAAATATTTCACTTTTGCGACGTCATCTTTAGTCTGCGCATTTGGCCTAAAGTTTTGAAATTTTTGATTTTTATTGGATTTTTCAAATTTTTTTAAAAAATATTGCAAATGATAAAACTAGTGACGGGTGGTTATTAAATGGAAGAAAAAGGTTTGAAATATACAAAGATTTTTTTAAAACCATTTTAGATTATTATTTCAGTTCGTGCATAGCACTCAAAGTTCATCAAATTTCCCAAAATTTCTGATATTTTCGACATTTTTTAACTCAGTATTTCCTCTCAATACTCACTTTAAGTGTCTTCAAACTTGTTTTTATTCATTTTGTTATTACTTTGAACCCTGCAACTCTTCGCTAGCTCATGTGGAACTACCCAGGACTCACCACGAGGAGGTGACCGCACTTCTAGTCCTACACGTGAACCCTTCCTTCCAACCAATGCAAGCACGTATTTACATTTGTTAGATACGTCTTTCACAGTTAAATTGTTCCTTTGTGTTGTAAATTGATCAAATATTTCTGTCAGATATCCTCGTTTTTACTAAACTTTTTCTTTTCCTGTGATTACATACCAATTTTGAAGAGCTTTTGTGACCTGTTCGACAGCTCTTTCAACTGATTGAGTCTTGAATGGCAGTTTAAAAAGAGCGCATTCAGAAATCATATTTAAATTCTCAGCTTCCATAATCTTTGTAAATATTGTGTTGTTAAATTACCTGTAAAAGGTAGCTTTGTAATTTCCACATCATGGCAAGAAATCATATCGATGCATACTGACTTTTAATTTATGTATGTAATGTATGAAAATAGATTTTTGTCTATTTTTTGGGATCTGAAGCGTTCTCACTTGTTTGCTTGTTTGTTTTCTAGATTGAGCGTTTATAATACGATTTAAAGCAAGTTTCTTTATATGCTCTCTCTTATGAACTAACCAGATTATTTCCCGGCGTTGCCAGGGTGCTTATTAATACAACATAGCTCTAAAAAACATTTGAATGTATTCTATCCACATGGGAATATAAACACTTATTTCATGCTAAGAAGAAATAGTTGAGCCTAAAATGGATAATTCATTGTTGATCGTAATCTTTGTAGGAAAATACTCCTATTTAAATGTGTTACATTTTATCAATTTGTGTGCTTAAAGTCTTATCTCTATTACTCTATCTATTCAAAATTGTAAGAAAATGACCATTTTGAGACAAAAGATTTGAATTTTGGGCTCTTTGGATTTTTTTTAAATTTCAAAACCCCTGCCTATGTGATTTCTAATGCAGCAGGGAACCTCTGTGCCAAGTTTGTTGAAAATCCGACGAAAACTGGATTTATATAAGGAACAAATATTCACACATTTGATAACAGCATATTTCTTGGGTGCAAAGTATACATTGTTTTAAACAGATGTGAAAACAATTTTCTGCTTTTTTTTAAATCTCACACGAATTCATAGCTAAATTAGTAACGTCTGTGCTTCATCCTAAAAGAGCAAGGACACTTTTACCCGCGAAAGTTATGAACTCTTTTAAAAATTATAGTCTAAAGATTGTTGTCTGTAGTCAACTTATGACTAGGGAAAGCTTTCTTGGACTTCTGTTTCGCATTTTTTTTAAATATTTTCCCAGTCAAAACTACCTTGCTCATCTCATGAAGTTAGTGTTGCTCAGTACTTGAACCATTTTTATTGTCAAAATCAATCTGATCAATGACAAATTCTATAGGTTCATATTGAACTGATTTGAAAGTATAACATGTTTACTTTCGTCTAACAGGCCCAAAAATCACTTTGGTCCACTGGTAGGTCCATCTAGCTTTTGCAAAAAATGCAGCAAATTAAGTTCATTCAAATGTAATTGGCAACTGTTCCATTACAGAGGTCTACTAAGTTTTTCTTCCAGTTTCCGTATTACACCTTTATTTTCCTGTCTTTGTAGTGCATAAATCAAAACCAATGCAAACAATTTCCTACTCAAAGAAACAATTTATTGTTTCTGACTTGTCTAAGAAATGTAAATGTATGCTCTCATCGGTTGGAAGCAAGGGAGCGCGAGTGGCACCCAAAGTGCGGCCACTTCCTCGTGGTGAGTCCTGGGTAATTTCAATGAGCAAGCATAGAGTTGAGTAGTTCAAAGAAACAACAGAATGATTAAGAAAATATTTTGAAGGCACTTTTAGTAAATATTGAGAGGAAATATTGAATTATAAAATTTCTGCTAATATTGAAAATATCGGAAATTTCTGAAAATTTGATGAACTTTGGGCCTAATGCGCAGACTGAAATTATAATCTGAAATGATTTTTAAAAATTTCTTGTATATTTCAAACCTTTTTCTTCCATTTAATAACCACCCGTCACTAGTTTTATCATTTGCAATATTTTTTAAAAAAATTTGAAAAATCTAAAAAAAATCTAAAATTTCAAAACTTTAGGCCAAATGGGCAGACTAAGGATGACATCGCAAAAGTGAAATATTTTACAGAATTGTTACTTATCCTCATTCACAGTAAATGAAAGGTACCCGTTTACGAAAATCAAAAATTCATTTTTTTCGCTCCACCCTACTGTACATATAGGTAGAATTTTGCCGCATCACGAGCAAATGCAAAAGTTTCGGAGCACCATTTTCTGCTGGATTAGGTGACTTCTGGACTTTATTGCTTACACTGTGACGGGTTTAAAGATCCCATTACTCCCAAATAGTTTATTTGTAGGAAATTCCTAAACGTACATAGCACACATCAGCTAACGCGGTCTTATTTACTCTCAAGGGCTTTTGTGGCCACTATCACCATTATTATTTCGCCAATCAAATGCGGTTGGGAGTGACGCTAATAATATGGTTGATCGGAAAGGAACATTCTACGCAAGTGTACTGTAAAAAATGAATGTTGTTTTTACAGTATAATACAGCTAGTTTTATAGTTATAAACTGTAAAAATTGCTAACTTTGCAGTAAGAAACTGTAAAATTGCTGGTTTTACAGTTTTAAATTGGAACCTCGGCTGCCAGTACTATACTGTAAAAACAACAGTTCATTTTTAGCAGTGTGATACAATCTTTCATACTGAACCATCATCTCTTGTTATGCCTTTGCCCCGATGATACCTATAATGCAACCGCTATGAAACCACTAGGGTCACCTGGGGTAATTCCTGGTCAAAAAGCATTAACATCCAATTATCACAAAATCTATCTAAGTTAGAGTTACAAATTTTGGTATGGAGGAAGCACATTGGGATGTCCATCGAATAAAATATTCATGCTATCAACAATACATAATGAACTTGAGTAATTGTCGTTAATTAGTGACCAGGAATTACCCCAGAGATGGGGTAATTCCTGGCCACTTACGAGGCAATTATTGGTCACTCAAATGATTGATGAAAATGCATACATTTTGTAAGCACATTATTAATACAAGTTAATAAACTAATTAGATAAAAAATTTATTTATATATGTAGCTAATTAACACGCGAGAGCTCGCGCCATGTTTTGTCACACGAGCGCTCGCGCGGGGTCGAAAACGACCCCAATGTGTTGTTCTTCGTTTCTTTTCCTCTTTTTCATGACTTCTTTATTTTACTTTATTCATTTATGTTTTTTCACTAACAGAGACTTCTACAGTGATCAGTTTTTGATTTGAATTGCATAAAGAAAGTGCTTTATGAACTATTACGAAAATACTCCATCTCTCAAACACATCAGTAACATTTTTTGCGTTTCCCTTTGGTGCAGGCAGAAAAATACTTATATTTCGAACTGGAGTACAAACATTAGCTCAAAATTTATTTCTTTGCCAAATAGTTTCTTTATCTCTTCCAATAAAGATGTCATCTGTATCAGGATTATCAGAATTTTCGCTAAAAGAAAATTTGCTTTTACTGTCAAAATCACTTAGGTTTTTTTTTTTTTATTGCTAAAGCTTCATCATCTGAAATGACACATATTCATCACTTTCTCCATCGGCTAGTAATTAGCTAAAATGCTTCATCCCTTGCTCATATGGAATCGGCATCTTTTCTTTGTTATAAGTAGTGCAAAAGCAATTGAAAAATATGAATTTTGCAAGAACAGAACTACACAATCATTGTGAATGACACGCTTGTTAACTGAAAATCATGGCTAGAAGAAGGATTGCTGAAAACTACTTCCTTTTCACAAAATGTTTCAAAATTCTTTGGATGGAACCGACTCCAAACACCTGTTCCGTTCCGAGAACTTTACTGACGTCAGTACTCGCCTGTGGTCGTAAAAGACTCCAATCGCAAGAACCCCCCTAGTTTACAAGAATTAAAAGGTTTAAAGAAAATTCCAACCACACCCACCTATCAATCAAGGACACAATGGCAGCTACCCAAAAGATGGTTTCCTTATCG